>JAGIQG010000619.1:0-21583 GCA_024679065.1 Sphyrna mokarran | reverse complement strand
CAGGGACGGTCAGAGACAGCGAGGGGTCAGCACCAATCCTGTGGGTATAATATCTGATTTTGGGGTATTCTCTTGTTTTATGGGGGTAATTTAAGGGTTAATTGGTTATTATTAATAAACTTGTCGAACATTTACTTGTGTTTGTCCTTTGTCCACCTTGTAAATAAGGGAACCGGGGTAAAACATTGGAGTGAGCAAACTGGTCGAAAAAGGATCAGAGATTTTAAAATTACAACAAATTCTCTGGGTGGGGGAGGGGAGTGAGGACAGATCATTCTCTGGGTGGGGGAGGGGAGTGAGCTCATGTTGCAACTGTCCATAACTCTGGTGCGGCCGCACTTGGAGTATTGTGCACAGTTCTGGTCCCCACATTATAAGAAAGATGTGGAGATATTGGAGAGGGTACAGAGGAGGTTTACCGGGATGTTGCCTGGTATGGAGGGCAGGTCTTATGAGGAAAGGCTGAGGGACTTGAGGTTATTTTCGTTAGAGTGAAGTAGGTTAAGAGGTGACCAAATTGAGGCATACAAGATGATCAGAGGGTTAGATAGGGTGGACAGTGAGAGCCTTTTTCCTCAGATGGTGATGGCTAGCACGAGGGGACACAGCTTTAAATTAAGGGGTGGTAGTTATAGGACGGATGTCAGAGGTGGGTTCTTTACTCAGAGGGTAGTAAGGGTATGGAATGCCCTGCCTGCAGCAGTTGTGAACTCGCCAACTTTAAGGATGTTCAAATGGTCAGTGGATCGGCATCTGGATAACATTGGAATAGTTTAGGTTCGAGGGTCATTAGATTGGTTCCACTGGTCAGCACAACATCGAGGGCCGAAGGGCCTGTACTGCTCTGTAATGTTCTGTGTTCTATCTGTAACTCCCAGGACTTGCCTGGGTTTATAAACCCTCACTTACTGGGCTGTCTGGAGACAATCCACATCTCTTTAACCTGGGGCTTAACGCTCTCTCCACTCACACTGTCTGTATCTTTAAGAATTGAATAGCAGGTTCGTTGTAAAGCCTCCCATTCGAATCAGTAATCTGGAAACTGTCTGTGCTCTGCTCTGTCTGAGAGCCAAACTCTCCATTCACCTGATCAAGGGACAAACCCCGAAAGCTTGTGAGTTTATTATCAAATCAATCGGTTGGATTTAAACCTGGTGTCAGACTCTTACTGTGTTTACCCCAGTTCAACACCCGCATCTCCACACCCTTACCTCCTCACCATCCCTCCCTTCCCTCACCATCCCTCACCCCCTCAACATCCCTCACCCTCCTCACCCCTCACCATCCCTCACACCCTCCCTCCATCCCCACCGCCCCTCACCATCACACCTCACCACCATCCCTCACCCCCTCACCATTCACCTCACCCACCTCATTCCCTCACCATCCCTCACCCCTCACCATCCCTCCCTCACCCCCTCACCATCCTCACCCCCTCACCATCCCTCCCTCACCCCTCACCATCCCTCACCCCTCACCATCCCTCACCATCCCTCACCCCCATCACCCCCCTCACCCCTCACCCTTCACCTCCCTCACCCCTCACCATCCTCACCCCCTCACCCCCTCTCCCTCACCATCCCTCACCACCCCTCACCCCTCACCATCCCTCACCATCCTCACCATCCCTCACCCCTCACCATCCCTCACCCCCTCAACATCCCGCACCCCCTCACCACCCTCACCCCCTCACCATCCCTAACCCCTCACCATCCTCACCCCCTCACCATCCCTTACCCCTCACCATCCTGACCCCTCACCCCCTCACCACCATCCCTCACCCCTCACCATACCTCACCCCCTCACCATCCCACACCCCTCACTATCCCTCACCCCTCACCATCCCACCACCCCTCACCCCTCACCCCTCACCATCACCCCCTCACCATCCCTCACCCTCACCATCTCTCTCCCTCACCCCTCACCCCTTCACCCCCTCACCATCCCTCACCCCCTCCCATCCTCCCCCTCACCCCTCACCCCCTCACCCCATCACCACCCTCACCCCTCACCCCTCACCCCTCACCCCCTCACCTCACCATCACTGACCCTACCATCCTCACTCACCATCCTCACCCCCACACCCCATCACCACCCCACTCACTATCCCTCACCCCTCACCACCCTCACCCCCTCACCCCTCCCATCCCTCACCCCTCACCCTCCCTCAGCCCACACCGTCCCTCCCCCCTCACCGTCCTCAACCCCCACCCCTCACCACTCACCATCCCCCGCCATCCCCACCCCCTCACCGTCCTCAACCCCTCACCGTCCCTCACCCCCTCACCCTCACCTCACCTCACCTCAACCCCTCACCCCTCAGCTCCCCAACCCTCACCATCCTTCACCCCCTCTCCCACCCCTCACGTCCCTCACTGTTCACCATTCACCCCTCACCATCCCTCACCCCTCCCTCCTCACCCCTCACCATCCCTCACCCCCCCCCTCCACCCCCTCAACCGTCCCTCACCCCCTCACCGTCCCTCACCCCCTCCCTCCCTCACGTCACCCATCCCTCCCCTCACCGTCCCTCACCCCTCCCTCACCCCTCTCACCATCCCTCACCCCCTCACCGTCTCACCCCTCACTATCCTCACCCTCACCATCCTTCACCCCTCACCGTCCCTCACCCCTCACCATCCCTCACCCCCACCATTCCCTCACCCCTCCCCCTTTCCCATCCCTCACCCCCTCACCCCTCACCATCCTTCACCCCTCACCCCCACCCCTCACGTCCCTCACCCCTCACCATTCCTCACCCCTCACCTCCCTCACCCCTTACCGTCCCTCACCCCTCACCGTCCCTCACCCCTCACCATCTTCACCCTCACCATCCTTCACCGTCACCAATCCCTCATCCCTCACATCCTCCCCCACCGTCCCTCACCCCTCACCATCCTTCACCCCTCACCGTTCCCTCACCCCCTCACCATCCCTCACACCCTCACCGTCCCTCACCCCTCACCATCCCTCATCCCTCACCATCCCTCACCCCTCACCATCCCTGACCCCTCAGCAACCCTCAACCTTCACTTCCCTCACTCCTCACCAATCCTCACCCCTCACCAATCCTGACCCCTCACCCCTCACCATTTCTGACCCCTCACCCCTCAGCAACTGTGTCTTCTCACCATCCCTGATACCTCACCATCTCTCGACCCTCACTAACCTTGAACCCTCACCCATCACTATACCTAACCCCTCACACCTCACCAATACTGACCCCTCACTATCCCTTACCCCTGACCCCTCAGCATTTCTGGTCCCTCACCCCCTCTGATCCCTCACACCTCAATTCCTCACCATCCCTGACCCCTGACCATCTCTGACCCCTCACGATCCCTGTCTACTCACCACACTGATCCCTGACCCCTCACCATCCCTGATCGCTCACAAACACTGACCCTTCATCCCTCACCAAACCTGACCCCTGACCCCTCACCATCACTGACCTTTCACCCCTCACCATCCCTGTCCCCTCACCCCTCATGGTCGCTGACATCTGACCATCCCTAAACCCTCACCAATCCCGATGACTCACCATCCCTGACCCCTAACCTCCCTGACCCCTCACTCCTCACCATCTCTGACCCCTCACCCCTCACCATCTCTGACCCCTCACCCCTCTGCATCCCTGACCCCTTCACAAACTCTGATCCCTTACCATCCCTGTCCTCTCACCCCTCACCAACCCTCACTGTTCCTCACCCCTCACTATCATTATCCCCTCACTCCTTATCCTCGCTGAACCCTCAACATCCCCTACGCCTGACCCTTCAGCATCCCTGACCCCTCCCCAACCCTGACCACTCCCCATCCTTCACACCTCAATCCTCACCATCCCTCACCTCTCACCCCTCCCCATCCCTGACCCCTCCCCATCCCTGACCCCTCACCATCCCTGACCCCGACCCCTCACCCCACAGCCCTCACCATCCTTGACCCTTCACCATCTCTGACCCTCACCTCTCACTGACCCTGACCCCTCACCCCTAACAAACCTTGACCCCTCACAATCTCTGACCCCTCAATCTTCAACATCCCTGAATCCTCATCCCTCATAAACCCTCATCCCTCACTATCCCTGAGCCCTCACCATCCATGAACCCTCACTCCTCACAACTGTGACCCCTCACCAAGCCCAACTCCTCACCCCTCACCATTTCTGACTCCTCACCACCCATGTCTCATCACCATCTCTGACCCCTCACCCCTCACCATCCCTTTCCCCTCACCATCCCTTTCCCCTCACCATCACTGACCCTCACCATCCCTGACCACTCACTCCTGACCAACCCTGAGCTCTCACCATCCCAGACCCCTCACCCGTCACCATCTCTGACTCCAGACCCCTCACCACCCCTGACCTCACATAACTCACCATCCCTGACCCCTCACCAACCCTGACCTCACATAACTCACCATCCCTGACCCCTCACCATCCCTGACCCCTCAACTCTCACCGTCATTGACTCCTCACCCCTCAACATCGCTGACCCCTCATCTATCTGACCCGTCACCTTCACTGACCCCTCACCCCTCATCAAACCTGACACATTATCCCTCACCATCCATGACCCCTGACCTTCACCGTCTCTGACCCCTCACCCCTCACAATCCATGGCCCTTCACTCTCATGAACCCTGACTCTTTACTATTCCCGACCCCTCACCCCAAACCACCCCTGCCCCTCACCTCTCACCAACCCCGATCCCTCACTGCTCTCCATCCCCCGAAGCAGCCCTGACCCCTGACCCTTCACCATCACTGACCGATTACCCTCACCATCTCTAACCAACCATAACTCCTCACCCCTCACTGTCTCTGACCCCCTCAGCCCTCAACATCCCTGACCCTTCACCAGGCCTGACGTCTCACCCCTCACTATCCCTGAGCCCTCACTGTTCCTGACCCCTCACCATCTCTGACACTTCATCCTCTGCATCACTGACTCCTCACACCTCACCATCGCTGACCCCTCACCGTCTGAGACCTCTCACACCTCACCATCTCTGACCCTCACACCTCACCATCCCTGACCCCTCACCGTCTGAGACCTCTCACACCTCACCATCTCTGACCCTCACACCTCACCATCGGTGACCCCTCACCGTCTGAGACCTCTCACACCTCACCATCTCTGACCCTCACACCTGACTATCCATGACCCCTCACCGCATGTGACCTCTCACACCTCATCATCCCTGACCCCTGACCCCTCACCATCCCTGACCCCTCACCATCCCTGACCCCTGACCCCTCACCATCCCTGACCCCTGAGCCCTTACTATTGCTGTGTCCTCACACCACGCTTCTGTGACCCTTATTCCTCAAAACACCTTGACCCTCTACCCCTCACCATCCCGAATCCCTCACCCCTCACCATCTATGCCCCTCACCATCACTATCGCTGACCCCAACCCCTCAGCGTCCCTGACACCTCATCATCCCTGACCCCTGACCCGCACACATCTTGGGACCGTAAGGGTCAATTCAGCCTGGCCAACCCACCTCTCGTACACATCTTGGCACACTAAGGGGAATTTAGCACAGCCAAACAGCCTAACCTACATACACTTCTTGGCACACTAAGGGGCAATTTAGCCTGGCTAATCCAGCACTCATACACATCTTGGGACAATAAGGGGCAATTTAGCATGGTCAGATCACCTCGTGTAGATGTTTTGGGACACGCATGGGAACTTAGCGTGGCCAACCTACCTCTTGTACACATATTGGAACACTAAGATGAATTTAGCAAGGCCAATTCATCAAACAGACACTTTTGTGTCATGATGGGGCAATTTAGCCTGGGGGAGGGGAGTGAGGTCAGATCATTGTATGGGTGGGGGAGGGGAGTGAGGTCAGATCATTCTCTGGGTGGGGGAGGGGAGTGAGGTCAGATCATTCTCTGGGTGGGGGAGGGGAGTGAGGTCAGATCATTCTCTGGGTGGGGGAGGGGAGTGAGGTCAGATCATTCTCTGGGTGGGGGAGAGGAGTGAGGTCAGATCATTCTCTGGGTGGGGGAGGGGAGTGAGGTCAGATCATTCTCTGGGTGGGGGAGGGGAGTGAGGTCAGATCATTCTCTGGGTGGGGGAGGGGAGTGAGGTCAGATCATCTCTGGGTGGGGGAGGGGATGAGTTCAGATCATTCTCTGGGTGGGGGAGGGGAGTGAGGTCAATCATTCCTGGGTGGGGGAGGGAGTGAGGTCAGATCATTCTCTGGGTGGGGGAGGGGATGAGGTCAGATCATTCTCTGGGTGGGGGAGGGGAGTGAGGTCAGATCATTCTCTGGGTGGGGGAGGGGAGTGAGGTCAGATCATTCTCTGGGTGGGGGAGGGGAGTGAGGTCAGATCATTCTCTGGGTGGGGGAGGGGAGTGAGGTCAGATCATTCTCTGGGTTGGGGAGGGGAGTGAGGTCAGTTCATTCTCAGGGTTGGGGAGGCGAGTGAGGTCAGATCATTTTCTGTGTGTTGTCTGGGGTGAGGTCAGAATTGCCGCTTTGTTTCCCAAAGTGTGTAAATTTGGTGGATTGTCCAGGCTAAACTGCCCCTTACCATCCCTAAGTATGGATATTAAGTCTATTTGCAATGCCAATTTGTCCCTTAGTGTCCAAAGATGTTTACGAGAGCTGAATTGGTCATGCTATATTCTGATCTAATTCCCAAGACATGTACGAATGGTGGACTTCCCATGCTAAATCGCCCTGTAGTGTCCCACAGTGTGTTAGTTGAGTGGATTGGCCAGTCCGAAATATCCCCTAATTGTCCGAAGATTTTTACTTAGATGGATTGGCAGTGCTAAATTGCTACCTGGATCGCAAAATGTGTCACTTAGATGGATTTGCCATTCTTAATTCACCTTAGTGTGCCAAGATGTGAACAAGACATGTATAGGCCAGGCTAAATTGCCCCTTATTATCCTAAGGTGTGTGTGAGAGGTGGATTTGCCAGGCTAAATTGCATCTTAATTCCCACGATGTGTAGATTAGGTCGATTGGCCATGCCAAATTCATCATAGTGTGCTCAGATGTGTAGGTTGTGTGGCCATGCTACCCCTGAGTGTCCCAAGTCTATCAGTTAGAGGAATTGGCAATGCTAAATTGCCTCTTAATGTCGCAAGATTTGTAGGTTGGTTGGATGGGCCATGCTAAATTGATCCTTAATGTCCCAAGATGTGTAGATTGGATCGATTGGCCATGCCAAATTCCACCTAGTGTGCTAAGATGTGTAGGTTGGGTGGATTGGCAATTCTAAATTGCTCCAAATTGTGTACAAGAGGTGGTTTAACCATCTAATTTACAGGGACACTCCTAATTGATAGGGTTGGGGGGACAGTCCTAATTGACAGTTGGGGGGACACTCCTAATTGACAAGGAGGCATTGGAAAATTACAGGGTGCTCTCATAAACCCACACACATACATGCACACTTTCTCACTCTCTCACACACACCCGTACACACTTACACACACACCCGCATACACACACACATCCCCGTACACACTTGCAAACACACCCCTGTACACACTTGCAAACACACCCCCATACACATTAGCAAACACACAATCACTCACTCCCGTGTACTCACTCATACACATAATCACTCACAAATACACACATACTCTCACTCACACACACACATAGTCACTCACATACTCACACACACACTCACAATCACTCATACATATATTCAGTGTCAAATGCTCACACTCTCACTCATACACACTCACTCACACATAGACACAAACATACACACATATATGCACTCCCACACTCTCACACACTTACACACACTCACTCACATATACACACACACTCCCACACTCTCATTCTCACACATACACACATTCACAAAATCGCACTCTTACACTCACTCACACTCTTATTCACACTGTCACTCACATTCACACACACACAAACACTTACACACATACACAATTACTCTAACACACATTCACACACACACACTCACAGTCAGTCAAAAACACGCACATGAACACAAACACACTCGCACACACACCCACTCACAGACCCACAATGACACGCACTCACATAAACATACACACACACACACACACACACACACTCGTACACATTTTGGCACAATAAGATGAATTTAGACACAAAGTGAACCCAGCCAGGCCTGTGACACTGAATTAAAAAGGACACAGTGAACCCAGCCAGGCCTGTGATACTGAATCAAAAAGGAGAGAGTGAACCCAGCCAGGCCTGTGACACTGAATCAAAAAGGACAGATTGAACCCAGCCAGGCCTGTGACACTGAATCAAAAAGGAGAGAGTGAATTGAAACTACACATCTTTGGACCCTAAGTGCATTTAGCACGGCCAATTCATCTAACCGACACATCTTGGGACACTAAGGGGATTTTAACATGTCTAATTCTCCTCCCATCCACATCTTAGGACACTAAAGGAAATTTAACATGACCAATCCACCACTCGTACACATCTTGTGACATCACGGGACAATTTAGCATGGCCAAACCACTTCTCGTAATATCTTGGACACTAAGATGAATTTAGCATGGTCAATTAACCAAACCTACACATTTTTAGATCTAAGGGACAATTTATCCACTCTAACCTACAGACCTTAGGACAGCAGAGGGAATTTAGCCTGGCCAATCCGCCTAATTACACAACTTGGAATATTAAGGTGCAGTTTAAGCGATTAAGCGAATTAAGGGTTTTAGGAGCAAACGGAAAATGGAACTGATCCACTTCAGATCAGCCATGATCTTATTGAAGGGGCAATCCATCAAACTTACACATCTGCAAACAATAAGGGGCAATTTAGTGTCACCAATATATCTTATACATATCTTGGCACATTAAGGGGAATTGTAACATGGCCAATCCACCTCTTTATGACGCTAAAGAGCAATTTAGCCTGGCCAATCCACAATTCATAGACATCTTCGGACACTAAGGAGAATTTAGCCCGGCCTATGCACCTCTCCTACACATCTTGGCACATTAAGATGATTTTATCAAGGCCAATCCACCCAAACTACACATCTTAGCACACTATGGGGAATTTGGCATGGCCAATCCATCTCTCGTACACACTTTGGGACATGAAGGGGCGATTTAGCTTCCCAAATTCCCCTAGCCAATATGTCTTGGGGCATATTTAGAACATCGAATAGCACAGTACAGGCCCTTCGGCCCTCAATGTTATGCCGAGCTTTGTCTGAACCCAAGATCAAGCTCTCCCACTCCCTATCATTCTGGAGTGCTCCAAGTGCCTCTCCAATAACCGCTTGAAAGTTCCTAAAGTGTCCGACTCCACTATCACATCAGGCAGTCTATTCCACATCCTAACCACATCCCTCCTATATCTTCCACCATGAACCTTATAGTTATGCCCCCGAGTAACAGCTACATCCACCCGAGGAAATAGTCTCTGCACGTCCACTCTATCAATCACTCTCATCATAAACCTCTATTAAGTCACCTCTCATCCTCCTCCGCTCTAAAGAGAAAAGCCTCAGCTCCCTCAACCTTTCCTCATAAGACCTACCGTCCAAACCAGGCAGCATCCTGGTCAATCTCCTCTGCACTCTCTCCAATGCTTCCACATCCTTCTTATAGTGAGGTGACCAGAACTGTACACAATATTCCAAATGTGGTCTCATCAAGCTCCGGTGTAGTTACAGCATAACCCCCACAGCTCTTAAACTCAAACCCCCTGTTAATAAACACTAACACACTATAAGCTTCTTCACACTCTATCCACTTGAGTGGCAGCCTTCAGAGATCTATGGATATGAATCCCAAGATCTCTCTGTTCCTCCACATTCCTCAGAACCCTGCCGTTGACCCTGTAATCCAAATTTTGTCCTACCAAAATGAATCCCCTCGCACTTATCAGGGTTAAACTCCATCTGCCACTTTCCTGCCCAGCTCTGCATCCTATCAATGTCTCTTTGCAGCCTGCAAGAGCCCTCCACCTCATCCACTACTCCACCAATCTTGGTGTCATCAGTAAATTTACTAACCCACCCTTCAGCCCCCTCTTCCAACTCATTGATAAAAATCACAAACAGCAGAGGAGCCAGCACTGACCCCGGTGGTGCACCGCTGGGAACTGGCCTCCAGTCTGTACATTTTCCCTCCATCTCCACCCTCTGCCTTCTATGAGACAGCCAGTTACTGATCCAATCGGCCAAATTTGGGACCTGGGGTCAGGGTTCAGGTTTGAGCCTGTACCTGAGGTCAGGGTTCAGGGTTGTGACCGTACTCAGGGTCAGGGTTCAGGTTGGGGCCTGTACTCAGGGTCAGGGTTCAGGATGAGGCCTGTACTTGGGGTCAGGTTTGGGGTCTGTTTTTGGGGTCAGGGTTTAGGGTTGGGGCCTCTTCTAGGGGTCAGGGCTCAGGGTTGGTGCTTGTACCCCGGGTCAGGGTTCAGGGTTTGGGTTTGTACTCGGGGTCAGGGTTCAGGGTTGGTGCCTGTACTTGGGGTCGGCGTTCAGCGTTGAAGCCTGTACTCGGGTCAGAATTCAGGCTTGGGGCCTGTACTCAGGGTCAGGGTTCAAGGTTGAGGCCTGTGTAATCGGGGTTAGGGTTCAAGGTTGGGGCCTGTACTCGGAGTCAGGATTCAGGTTTTGGGACTGTACTCACACACTCTCTCACATACACATAGACACACGCACACTTTCTCACACATGCATTCTTTCACACACGAATTCTCTCTCATGAACATGCTCTCTCACACACACACTATCTCACACACTTGCACTCTGTCTCTCTCACACATTCTCACCCACACGCACTCTCTCTCACAAACACATTCTCTCGCACACATACACACAAACACATGCTGTTGCACACATACACATAGACACACACTCTCTCTCTCTCACACACACTCCCTTACACCCATTCTCTCTCACACGCACTCTCATTCACACACTCTCTCACATACACACTCTCTCATACCCTCCCTCTCTCACACACACTGTCCCTGTCAAACTCTCTCTCACTCTCACACACAGACACACACACACACACACACACACACTCTCTCTCTGCTCTCTGACACTTGGGGTCAGTTCGAGTCGTGTACTTGGTGTCAAGGTTCACGGTTTGAAGCTTATAGGGTCAGGGTTCGGGTTTGGGCCTGTACTCGGGGTCAGGGTTCAGAGTTAGGGCCTGTACTCAGGCATAGGATTCAAAGTTGGAGTCTGTACTCACACACACACACACACACACACACACACACACACACACACACACACACACACACACACACACACACACACACACACGTACTCTCTCTCATGTATACTATTTCTCACATGTGCTCTCTCTCTTACACATGTATTCCTTCACACACACACACTCTTTGACACACAATCGGGGTCAGGGTTCCAGGTTGGGGCCTGTATTCGGAATCAGAGTTCAGAGTTTGGTGCTTGTAATCGGGGTCAGGGTTCAGGGTTGTGGCCTGTACTCACACATCCACTGTCACACACGCACACTCTCTCTCACACGTACACTCTTTCCCACATGCACTCTCTCTCTTACACACGCACTCCTTCACATGCACACTGTCTCACACATACACTTTCACACAACACACACACTCCTCTCTCACTCATGTACTGTAACATACGCACTCTCTCTCACACACGGATTCTCTCTCAGACACACAGTTTCTCACACATGCACTCTCCTAAACACATTCCATCTCTCACACACACACAGGGTTGGGGTCCGTACTTGGGGTCAGGGTTCAGGGTTGGGGCCTGTATTCAGGGTCAGGGTTCAGGGTTGGGGCCTGTACTCAGGGTCAGGGTTCAGGGTTGGGGCCTGTACCCGGGGTCAGGGTTCAGGATGGGGCCTGTACTCGGGGTCAGGGTTCAGGATGGGGCCTGTACTTGGGGTCAGGGTTCAGAGTTGGGGATTGCGGATTGAGGATTGTATTCAGGGTCAGGGTTCAGGATTCAGAATTGGAGCCCGTACTCACATGTGCGCACTCACACATGCACACTCTCTCTCTCACACACGCACTCTAGCATACTCACTCTCTCACACATGCATTCTTTCACACATAAGCTCTCTCTCACAAGCACTCACACACAAGCACTCTGTCTCTCACACATGCACTCTCCCAAACACACATTCCCATCACACACACACACACATTCTCTCTCTCAGACATGCAGTCTCTCACACACACACACTCACAAATACCCTCTCACAAACATTCTCTGACATATGCACACACACTCTCTCACACACACTCTACCCCACCCTTTCCTCTGGGTCAGGGTTCAGAGTGTGTCCACGGGGTTAGAGTTCAGAGCCTGTTTTCAGGGTCAGGGTTTGGGACCTATCCTCAGTGTTAGGACCCAGGGCCTGTGCTCAGGATCCAGGTTTAGGTTTGGGGCCTGTACTCGGGGTCAGAGTTCAGGGTTTGGGGCCTGTACTCGGGGTCAGAGTTCAGGGTTTGGGGCCTGTACTCGGGGTCAGAGTTCAGGGTTTGGGGCCTGTACTCGGGGTCAGAGTTCAGGGTTTGGGGCCTGTACTCGGGGTCAGAGTTCAGGGTTTGGGGCCTGTACTCGGGGTCAGGGTGCAGGGTTGAGGCCTATATTCGGGGTCAGATTCAGGGTTTGGGGCCTGTACTTGGGGTCAGGGTTCAGAGTTTGGTGCCTGTAATCAGGGTCAGGGTTCAGGGTTGGGGCCTGTACTTGGTGTCAGGATTCAGGTTGGGGCCTGTACTCAGGATCAGGGATAGGCCTGTATTCGGGGTCAGTGTTCAGGGTTTGGGTCTGTACTCAGGGTCAGAGTTCAGGATTGAAGCCTGTAATTGGGGTCAGGGTTCAGGGTTTGGTGCCTGTGCTCGGGGTCAAGGTTCATGGTTAGGCCCTGTACTCGGGGTCAGGGTTCAGTTTTGGGATCTGTACTTGAGGTCAGGATTCAGGATAAGGGCCTGTACACAGGGTCAGATTTCAGGCTTGGGGCCTATATACAGGGTCAGGGTTCAGTTGGCCTGTACTTGGGGTCAGGGATGAGGGATCGGGCCTGTCCTTAGGGTCAAGGTTCAGGATTGGGGCCTGTCCTTGAGGTCAGGGCCTGTTATTCTCTCTCTCACACACACACACAGACACACACACATATAATTTCTCTCTCACACTCTCTCACACACACACACACAGACACACACATATAATTTCTCTCTCACATACTCTCTCTCACACACACACAGACACACAGTCTACACACAGACAACTCTCTTTAGACACATTCTCTCTCTCTCTCTCTCAGGGTTCAAAGCCTGTCCTCAGAGTCAGAGTTCGGTGCCTGTCCTGGTGGTGAGGGATCAGGCCCTGTTCTCAGGGTTAGGGTTGGGGCCTGTATTTGGGGTCTGGGTTCTGGGTTGGAGCTCAGGTTGGGGTTCTGTACTCGGGGTCAGGGTGTGTTCTTTTCTCACATAACACACACACACACACACACACACACTCACACACACTCACACACACTCACACACACACTCACACACACTCACACACACACACACGCACTCACACACACATATGCACACTCTCTCTCACACATGCATTTTCACGTACGCACATGCTCTCTCACACATGCACTCTCACTGACACTTTCTGTTACACGTACTCCCTCTCACACACGCACTCTCTCTACACGCGACTCATTGACACTCTCACAAACATACTCACACACACCCTCTCACACACACACCCTTATTTCCTTTAAGGTCAGATCCTATAATGAGTTCAGGGTTAGGGCCTGTCCGCGGCTGAGGGTTCAGGGTTTGGGGTCTGTTCTCAGGTTGGAGTTCAGGGTTAGGGTCTGTACTTGGAGTCAGGGTTCAGTGTTGGAGCCTGAACTTGGGTTCAGGGTTCAGAGTTTGGGCCTGTACTCAGGGTCAGGATTCAGGGTTCGGAGTTTGGGCCTGTACTCGGGGTCAGGGTTCAGAATTGAGGCCTGTAGTCAGGGTCAGGGTTCAGAACTGAGGCCTGTAGTCAGAGTCAGGATTCAGGGCTTGGGGCCTGTACTTGGGGTCAGGGTTCAGGGTTGGGGTCTGTACTCAGAGTCAGGATTCTGGGTTTGGGCCTGTATTTGGGGTCAGGGTTCAGAGTTTGCATCCAGTACTTGGGGTCAGGTCAGGATTCTGGGTTGGGGCCTGTACTCGGTCAGGATTCAGGGTTTGGGCCTGTTCAGGGTCAGGGTTCAGGGTTGGGGTCTGTACTCGGGGTCAGGATTCTGGGTTAGGGTTCAGGGTTGGGGCCTGTACTCAGGGTCAAGGTTCAGGGTTGGGGCCTGTACTCAGGGTTAGGGTTCAGGGTTGAGGCCTATACTCAGGGTCAGGGTTCAGGGTTGGGGTCTGTACTCGGGGTCAGGATTCAGGGTTGGGGTCTGTACTCGGGGTTAGGATTCTGGGTCAGGGTTCAGGGTTGGTGCCTGTACTCAGGGTCAGGGTTCAGTGTTGGGGTCTGTACTCGGGGTCAGGATTCTGGGTTAGGGTTCAGGGTTGGGGTCTGTACTCGGGGTCAGGATTCTGGGTTGGGGTCTGTACTCGGGGTCAGGATTCTGGGTCAGGGTTCAGGGTTCGGGGCCTGTACTCAGGGTCAGTGTTCAGGGTTGGGGTCTGTACTCAGGATCAGGATTCTGGGTCAGGGTTCAGGGTTCGGGGCCTGTACTCAGGGTCAGGGTTCAGGGTTGGGGTCTGTACTCGGGGTCAGGGTTCAGGGTTGGGGTCTGTACTCGGGGTCAGGATTCTGGGTCAGGGTTCACGGTTGGGGTCTGTTCTCGGGGTCAGGATTCTGGGTCAGGGTTCGGGGTCTGGGGCCTGGACTCGGGGTCAGGGTTCAGGGTTGGGGTCTGGACTCGGGGTCAGGGTTCGGGGTCTGTTCAGGGTTCGGGGCCTGTACTCAGGGTCAGGGTTCAGGGTTGGGGTCTGTACTCGGGGTCAGGATTCGGGGTCAGGGTTCGGGGGGCCTGTACCCAGGGTCAGGGTTCAGGGTTGGGGTCTGTACTCGGGTCAGGATTCGGGTCAGGGTTCGGGGTTCGGGGCCTGTACTCGGGGTCAGGGTTCAGGGTTGGGGCCTGGACCCGGGGTCAGGGTTCGGGGTCTGGGGCCTGTACTCAGGGTCAGGGTTCAGGGTTGGGTCTGGACTCGGGGTCAGGGTTCGGGGTCTGGGTGGGCCTGGACCCGGGGTCAGGGTTCAGGGTCTGGGGCCTGGACCCGGGGTCAGGGTTCGGGTGTCTCAGGGTTGGGGTGCCTGGACCCAGGGTCAGGGTTCGGGGTCTGTACTCAGGGTCAGGGTTCAGGGTTCGGGGCCTGGACTCAGGGTTCAGGGTTCGGGGCCTGGACCCGGGGTCAGGGTTCGGGGTCTGGGGCCTGTACCCGGGGTCAGGGTTCGGGGTCTGGGGCCTGGACTCGGGGTCAGGGTTCAGGGTCTGGGGCCTGGACCCGGGGTCAGGGTTCGGGGTCTGGGGCCTGTACTCAGGGTCAGAGTTCAGAGATGGCGTCTGCACTCGGGGTCAGGGTTCGGGGTCTGGGGCCTGTACTCAGGGTCAGAGTTCAGAGTTGGCGTCTGTACTCGGGGTCAGGGTTCGGGGTCTGGGGCCTGGACCCGGGGTCAGGGTTCGGGGTCTCAGGCCTGGACCCGGGGTCAGGGGTCAGGGTTCGGTGTCTGGAGCCTGGACCCGGGGTCAGGGTTCGGAGTCTGGGCTCTGGACCCGGTGTCAGGGTTCGGGGTCTGGGGCCTGGACCCGGCGTCAGGGTTCGGGGTCTGGGGCCTGGACCCGGGGTCAGGGTTCGGGGTCTGGGGCCTGGACCCGGGGTCAGGGTTCGGGGTCTGGGGCCTGGACCCGGGGTCAGGGTTCGGGGTCTGGGGCCTGGACCCGGCGTCAGGGTTCGGGGTCTGGGGCCTGGACCCGGGGTCAGGGTTCGGGGTCTGGGGCCTGGACCCGGGTCAGGGTTCGGGGTCTGGGGCCTGGACCCGGCGTCAGGGTCGGGGTCGGCCTGGACCCGGGGTCAGGGTTCGGGGTCTGGGGCCTGGACCCGGGGTCAGGGTTCGGGGTCTGGGGCCTGGACCCGGGGTCAGGGTTCGGGGTCTGGGGCCTGGACCCGGGGTCAGGGTTCGGGGTCTGGGGCCTGGACCCGGGGTCAGGGTTCGGGGTCTGGGGCCTGGACCCGGGGTCAGGGTTCGGGGTCTGGGGCCTGACCCGGGGTCAGGGTTCAGGGTCTGGGGCCTGGACCCGGCGTCAGGGTTCGGGGTCTGGGGCCTGTACTCAGGGTCAGAGTTCAGAGTTGGCGTCTGCACTCGGGGTCAGGGTTCGGGGTCTGGGGCCTGTACTCAGGGTCAGAGTTCAGAGTTGGCGTCTGTACTCGGGGTCAGGGTTCGGGGTCTGGGGCCTGGACCCGGGGTCAGGGTTCGGGGTCTGGGGCCTGGACCCGGGGTCAGGGTTCGGGGTCTGGGGCCTGGACCCGGGGTCAGGGTTCGGGGTCTGGGGCCTGGACCCGGGGTCAGGGTTCGGGGTCTGGGGCCTGGACCCGGGGTCAGGGTTCGGGGTCTGGGGCCTGGACCCGGGGTCAGGGTTCGGGTCTGGGGCCTGGACCCGGGGTCAGGGTTCGGGGTCTGGGGCCGGACCCGGGGTCAGGGTTCGGGGTCTGGGGCCTGGACCCGGGGTCAGGGTTCGGGGTCTGGGGCCTGGACCCGGGTCAGGGTTCGGGGTCTGGGGCCTGGACCCGGGGTCAGGGTTCGGGGTCTGGGGCCTGGACCCGGGGTCAGGGTTCGGGGTGGGGCCTGGACGGGGTCGGGTTCGGGTCTGGGGCCTGGACCCGGTCAGGGTTCGGGTGGGGCTGGACGGGGTCAGGTTGGTCTGGGGCCTGGACCCGGGGTCAGGGTTCGGGGTCTGGGGCCTGGACCGGGGTCAGGGTTCGGGTCGGGGCCTGGACCGGGGTCAGGGTTCGGGGTCTGGGGCCTGGACCCGGGGTCAGGGTTCGGGGTCTGGGGCCTGGACCCGGGGTCAGGGTTCGGGGTCTGGGGCCTGGACCCGGGGTCAGGGTTCGGGGCTGGGGCCTGGACCCGGGGTCAGGGTTCGGGGTCTGGGGCCTGGACCCGGGGTCAGGGTTCGGGGTCTGGGGCCTGGACCCGGGGTCAGGGTTCGGGGTCTGGGGCCTGGACCCGGGGTCAGGGTTCGGGGTCTGGGGCCTGGACCCGGGGTCAGGGTTCGGGGTCTGGGGCCTGGACCCGGGGTCAGGGTTCGGGGTCTGGGGCCTGGACCCGGGGTCAGGGTTCGGGGTCTGGGGCCTGACCCGGGGTCAGGGTTCGGGGTCTGGGGCCTGTACTCAGGGTCAGAGTTCAGAGTTGGCGTCTGCACTCGGGGTCAGGGTTCGGGGTCTGGGGCCTGGACCCGGGGTCAGGGTTCGGGGTCTCGGGCCTGGACCCGGGGTCAGGGGTCAGGGTTCGGGGTCTGGAGCCTGGACCCGGGGTCAGGGTTCGGGGTCTGGGGCCTGGACCCGGGGTCAGGGTTCGGGGTCTGGGGCCTGGACCCGGGGTCAGGGTTCGGGGTCTGGGGCCTGGACCCGGGGTCAGGGTTCGGGGTCTGGGGCCTGGACCCGGGGTCAGGGTTCGGGGTCTGGGGCCTGGACCCGGGGTCAGGGTTCGGGGTCTGGGGCCTGGACCCGGGGTCAGGGTTCGGGGTCTGGGGCCTGGACCCGGGGTCAGGGTTCGGGGTCTGGGGCCTGGACCCGGGTCAGGGTTCGGGGTCTGGGGCCTGGACCCGGGGTCAGGGTTCGGGGTCTGGGGCCGGACCCGGGGTCAGGGTTCGGGGTCTGGGGCCTGGACCGGGGTCAGGGTTCGGGGTCTGGGCCTGGACCCGGGCAGGGTTCGGGGTCTGGGGCTGGACCCGGGGTCAGGGTTCGGGGTCTGGGGCCTGGCCCGGGTCAGGGTTCGGGGTGGCCTGGACCCGGGGTCAGGGTTCGGGGTCTGGGGCCTGGACCCGGGGTCAGGGTTCGGGGTCTGGGGCCTGGACCCGGGGTCAGGGTTCGGGGTCTGGGGCCTGGACCCGGCGTCAGGGTTCGGGGTCTGGGGCCAGGACCCGGGGTCAGGGTTCGGGGTCTGGGGCCTGACCCGGGGTCAGGGTTCAGGGTCTGGGGCCTGGACCCGGCGTCAGGGTTCGGGTTCTGGGGCCTGTACTCAGGGTCAGAGTTCAGAGTTGGCGTCTGCACTCGGGGTCAGGGTTCGGGGTCTGGGGCCTGGACCCGGGGTCAGGGTTTGGGGTCTCGGGCCTGGACCCGGGGTCAGGGGTCAGGGTTCGGGGTCTGGAGCCTGGACCCGGGGTCAGGGTTCGGGGTCTGGGGCCTGCACCCAGGGTCAGGGTTCGGGGTCTGGGGCTGGGACTCGGGGTCAGGGTTCGGGGTCTGGGGCCTGGACCCGGGGTCAGGGTTCGGGGTCTGGCCTCAGTACCCGGGGTCAGGGTTCGGGGTCTGGGGCGTGACCTCGGGTCAGGGTTCAGGATCTGGGGCCTGGACCCGGCGTCGGGGTTCGGGGTCTGGGGCCTGTACTCAGGGTCAGAGTTCAGAGATGGCGTCTGCACTCGGCGTCAGGGTTCGGGGTCTGGGGCCTGTAGTCAGGGTCAGAGTTCAGAGTTGGCGTCTGTACTCGGAGTCAGGGTTCGGGGTCTGGGGCCTGGACCCGGGGTCAGGGTTTGGGGTCTCGGGCCTGGACCCGGGGTCAGGGGTCAGGGTCTGGAGCCTGGACCCGGGGTCAGGGTTCGGGGTCTGGGGCCTGGACCCGGGGTCAGGGTTCGGGGTCTGGGGCCTGGACCCGGGGTCAGGGTTCGGGGTCTGGGGCCAGTACCCGGGGTCAGGGTTCGGGGTCTGGGGCCTGCACTCAGGGTCAGAGTTTAGAGTTGGCGTCTGTACTCGGGGTCAGGGTTCGGGGTCTGGGGCCTGTACTCAGGGTCAGAGTTCAGAGATGGCGTCTGCACTCGGGGTCAGGGTTCGGGGTCTGGGGCCTGTACTCAGGGTCAGAGTTCAGAGTTGGCGTCTGTACTCGGGGTCAGGGTTCGGGTCTGGGGCCTGGACCCGGGGTCAGGGTTCGTGGTCTCAGGCCTGGACCCGGGGTCAGGGGTCAGGGTTCGGTGTCTGGAGCCTGGACCCGGGGTCAGGGTTCGGAGTCTGGGCTCTGGACCCGGTGTCAGGGTTCGGGGTCTGGGGCCTGGACCCAGCGTCAGGGTTCGGGGTCTGGGGCCTGGACCCGGGGTCAGGGTTCGGGGTCTGGGGCCTGGACCCCGGGTCAGGGTTCGGAGTCTGGGGCCTGGACCCGGTGTCAGGGTTCGGGGTCTGGGGCCTGGACCCGGCGTCAGGGTTCGGGGTCTGGGGCCTGGACCCGGGGTCAGGGTTCGGGGTCTGGGGCCTGGACCCGGCGTCAGAGTTCGGGGTCTGGGGCCTGAACCCGGGGTCAGGGTTCAGGTCTGGGGCCTGGACCCGGCGTCAGGGTTCGGGGTCTGGGGCCTGGACCCGGCGTCAGGGTTCGGGGTCTGGGGCCTGGACCCGGGGTCAGGGTTCGGGGTCTGGGGCCTGGACCCGGGGTCAGGGTTCGGGGTCTGGGGCCTGGACCCGGGGTCAGGGTTCGGGGTCTGGGGCCTGGACCCGGGGTCAGGGTTCGGGGTCTGGGGCCTGGACCCGGGGTCAGGGTTCGGGGTCTGGGGCCTGGACCCGGGGTCAGGGTTCGGGGTCTGGGGCCTGGACCGGGGTCAGGGTTCGGGGTCTGGGGCCTGGACCCAGGGTCAGGGTTCAGGGTCTTGGGGCTGGACCCGGGGTCAGGGTTCGGGGTCTGGGGCCTGGACCCGGGGTCAGGGTCGGGGTCTGGGGCCTGGACCCGGGGTCAGGGTTCGGGGTCTGGGCCCTGGACCCGGGGTCAGGGTTCGGGGTCTGGGGCCTGGACCCGGCGTCAGGGTTCGGGGTCTGGGGCCTGGACCCGGGGTCAGGGTTCGGGGTCTGGGGCCTGGACCCGGGGTCAGGGTTCGGGGTCTGGGGCCTGGACCCGGGGTCAGGGTTCGGGGTCTGGGGCCTGGACCCGGCGTCAGGGTTCGGGGTCTGGGGCCTGGACCCGGGGTCAGGGTTCGGGGTCTGGGGCCTGGACCCGGGGTCAGGGTTCGGGGTCTGGGGCCTGGAGGGTCAGGGTTCGGGGTCTGGGCTGACCGGGGTCAGGGTTCGGGTCTGGGGCCTGGACCCGGGGTCAGGTTCGGGGCTGGGGCCTGGACCCGGGGTCAGGGTTCGGGGTCTGGGGCCTGGACCCGGGGTCAGGGTTCGGGGTCTGGGGCCTGGACCCGGGGTCAGGGTTCGGGGTCTGGGGCCTGGACCCGGGGTCAGGGTTCGGGGTCTGGGCCTGGACCCGGGGTCAGGGTTCGGGGTCTGGGGCCTGGACCCGGGTCAGGGTTCGGGGTCTGGGGCCTGGACCCGGGGTCAGGGTTCGGGGTCTGGGGCCTGGACCCGGGGTCAGGGTTCGGGGTCTGGGGCCTGGACCCGGGGTCAGGGTTCGGGGTCTGGGGCCTGGACCCGGCGTCAGGGTTCGGGGTCTGGGGCCAGGACCCGGGGTCAGGGTTCGGGGTCTGGGGCCTGACCCGGGGTCAGGGTTCAGGGTCTGGGGCCTGGACCCGGCGTCAGGGTTCGGGGTCTGGGGCCTGTACTCAGGGTCAGAGTTCAGAGTTGGCGTCTGCACTCGGGGTCAGGGTTCGGGGTCTGGGGCCTGGACCCGGGGTCAGGGTTTGGGGTCTCGGGCCTGGACCCGGGGTCAGGGGTCAGGGTTCGGGGTCTGGAGCCTGGACCCGGGGTCAGGGTTCGGGGTCTGGGGCCTGGACCCGGGGTCAGGGTTCGGGGTCTGGGGCTGGGACTCGGGTCAGGGTTCGGGGTCTGGGGCCTGGACCCGGGGTCAGGGTTCGGGGTCTGGGGCCAGTACCCGGGGTCAGGGTTCGGGGTCTGGGGCCTGACCTGGGGTCAGGGTTCAGGGTCTGGGGCCTGGACCCGGCGTCAGGGTTCGGGGTCTGGGGCCTGTACTCAGGGTCAGAGTTCAGAGATGGCGTCTGCACTCGGCGTCAGGGTTCGGGGTCTGGGGCCTGTAGTCAGGGTCAGAGTTCAGAGTTGGCGTCTGTACTCGGAGTCAGGGTTCGGGGTCTGGGGCCTGGACCCGGGGTCAGGGTTTGGGGTCTCGGGCCTGGACCCGGGGTCAGGGGTCAGGGTTCGGGGTCTGGAGCCTGGACCCGGGGTCAGGGTTCGGGGTCTGGGGCCTGGACCCGGGGTCAGGGTTCGGGGTCTGGGGCCTGGACCCGGCGTCAGGGTTCGGGGTCTGGGGCTGGGACTCGGGGTCAGGGTTCGGGGTCTGGGGCCTGGACCCGGGGTCAGGGTTCGGGGTCTGGGGCCTAGTACCCGGTGGTGGAAGGAAGCGTACTGCACACAGGAGGGTTCATATGAGGCAATATGAACTATGAGGTTGTCTGTGACAAAGTGCGAGGTGTATCAGAGTGGTACAAAAATGTATTCCTCGCCCATTGGGGACCGGTTTTCTGTAAGCTA
>JAGIQG010000618.1:0-21606 GCA_024679065.1 Sphyrna mokarran | reverse complement strand
AGTGTGAGACAATTCCCGAGTGTGAAACAGTGTGAGACAATTCCTGAGGTGTGAAACAGTGTGAGACAATTCCTGAGATGTGAAACAGTGTGAGACAATTCCTGAGTGTGAAACAGTGTGAGACAATTCCTGAGATGTGAAACAGTGTGAGACAATTCCTGAGATGTGAAACAGTGTGAGACAATTCCTGAGATGTGAAACAGTGTGAGACAATTCCTGAGTGTGAAACAGTGTGAGACAATTCCTGAGTGTGAAACAGTGTGAGACAATTCCTGAGATGTGAAAGAGTGTGAGACAATTCCTGAGATGTGAAACAGTGTGAGACAATTCCTGAGTGTGAAACAGTGTGAGACAATTCGTGAGATGTGAAAAAGTGTGAGACAATTCCTGAGATGTGAAACAGTGTGAGACAATTCCTGAGGTGTGAAACAGTGTGAGACAATTCCTGAGATGTGAAACACTGTGAGACAATTCCTCTGATGTGAAAGAGTGCGAGACAATTCTTGAGGTGTGAAACAGGGAGAGACATTTCCTGAGGTGTGAAACAGTGTGAGACAACTCCTGAGATGTGAAACAGTGTAAGACAATTCCTGAGGTGTGAAACAGTGTGAGACAATTGCTGAGATGTGAAACAGTGTGAGACAATTCCTGAGACGTGAAACAGTGTGAGACAATTCCTGAGTGTGAAACAGTGTGAGACAATTCCTGAGTGTGAAACAGTGTGAGACAATTCCTGAGATGTGAAATAGTGCAAAACTATTCCTGAGGTGTGAAATGGTGTAGGACAAATCCTGAGGAAAAAACAGAATGATACAATTCCTGAGATGTGAAATAGTGAGAGGCAATTCCGGAGTGTGAAACAGTGGGAGACAATTCCTGAGTCTGAAACAGTGCGCGACAATTGCTGAGTGTGAAACAGTGCGAGACAATTCCTGAGGTGTGAAACAGTGTTAGAGAATTCCTGATGTCTGAAACAGTATGAGCCAATTCCTGAAATGTGAAACAGTGTGAGACAATTCCTGAGATGTGAAACTGTGTGAGACAATTCCGGAGATATGAAACAGTGTGAGTAAATTCCTGAGATGTAAAACAGTGTGAGACAATTCCTGATGTGTGAAACAGTGTGAGACAATTCCTGAGAGTGAAACAGTGTAAGACAATTCCTGAGGTGTGAAACAATGCGAGACAATTTCTGAGATGTGAAACAGTGTGAGAAAATTTCTGAGGTGTGAAGCAGTGTGAGACGCTTCCAGAGGTGTGAAGCATTGTGAGACAATTCCTGCAGTGTGAAAAAGTGTGAGACAATTCCTGAGGTGTGAAACAGGGTGAGACAATTCCTGTGATGTGAAGCAGTGTGAGACACATCCTGCGGTGTGAAACAGTGTGAGACAATTCCGGAGATTTGAAACAGTGTGAGTAAATTCCTGAGATGTAAAACAGTGTGAGACAATTCTTGACGTGTGAAACAGTGTGAGACAACTCCTAAGGATTGAAACAGTGTGAGACAATTCCTGTGATGTGAAACAGTGTGTGACAATTCCTGAGTTGTGAGACAATTCCTGCGATTTGAAACAACGCGAGGCAATTCCTGAGATGCGAAAAAGTGTCAGACAATTCCTGGTTGTGATACAGTGTGAGACAATTCCTGAGTTGTGAAACAGTGCGAGACAATTCCTGAGGTGTAAAACAGTATAAGACAATTCCTCAGTGTGAAATAGTGTGAGACAACTCCTGAGGTGTAACGCAGTATGGGACAATTCCTGAGGTGTGACATAATTCGAGACATTTCCTAAGTTGTGAATCAGAGGGAGGCAATTCCTGAGGTGTGAAACAGTGTGAGACAATTCCTGAGATGTGAAACAGAGTGAGACAATTCCTGAGTGTGAAACAGTGTGAGACAATTCCTGAGATGTGAAACAGTGTGAGACAATTCCTGAGTGTGAAACAGTTTGAGAAAATTCCAGAGATGTGAAACAGTGTGAGACAATTCAGGAGATGTGAAACTGTGTGAGAGAATTCCTGAGGTGTTAAACAGTGGAAGACAATTCCTGAGATGTAAAACAGTGCAATACAATTCCTGACATCTGAAAGAGTGTGAGACATATCCTGAGGTGTGAAACATTGTGAGACAATTCCTGAGATGTGAAACAGTGTGAGACAATTCCTGAGGTGTGAAACAGTGTAAGACAATTCGTGTGATGTGAAACAGTGTGAGACAATTCCTGAGGTTCGAAACAATGTGAGACAATTCCTGAGCTGTGAAACAGTGTGAGACAATTCCTGACATGCGTAACAATTTGAGACAATTCCTGAGATGTGAAACAGAGCGTGACAATTCCTAAGACGTGAACCAGTGCGAGACAATTCCTGAGGTGTGAAACAGTGAGAGAAAATTCCTAAAATGTGAAACAGTACGCAACAATTCCTGATGTGAAGCGGGGTGAGAAAATTCCTAAGATGTGAAACAGTGTGAGACAATTCCTGAGATGTGAAACAGTGTGAGACAATACCTGAGATGTGAAACAGTGTGAGACAATTCCTGAGATGTGAAACAGTGTGAGACAATTCCTGAGATGTGAAACAGTGTGAGACAATTCCTGAGATGTGAAACAGTCTGAGACAATACATGAGATGTGAAACAGTGTGAGACAATACCTGAGATGTGAAACAGCGTGAGACAATTCCTGAGATGTGAAACAGTGTGAGAAAATTCCTGAGATGTGAAACAGTGTGAGACAATTCCTGAGATGTGAAACAGTGTGAGAAAATTCCTGAGATGTGAAACAGTGTGAGACATTTCCTGAGTGTGAAACAGTGTGCAAGAATTCCTGAGCTATGAAACAGTGTGAGATAATTCCAGACATGTGAAACAGTGTGAGACAATTCCTCTGATGTGAAACAGTGAGAGACAATTCCTGAGGTATGAAAAAGTGTGAGAAAATACCTGTGATGTGAAACAGTGTGAGACAATTCCTCTGATGTGAAACAGTGCGAGACTATTCCTGAGGTGTGAAACGGTGTGAGACAATTCCTGAGATGTGAAACAGTGCGAGACAATTCCTGAGGTGTGAAACAGTGTGAGACAATTCCTGAGATGTGAAACAGAGTGAGACAATCCCTGAGATGTGAAACAGTGTGAGACAATTCCTGAGATGTGAAACAGTCGGAGACAATTTCTGAGTGTGAAACAGGGTGCAAGAATTCCTGAGCTATGAAACAGTGTGAGACTATTCCTGATATCTGAAACAAAGTGAAATCATTCCAGAGATGTGAAACAGTGGGAGACAATGCCTGCGATGTGAAACAGTGAGAGACAATTCCTCGGACGTGAAACAGTGCGAGACAATTCCTGAGGTGTGAAGCAGTGTGTGACAATACCTGCGATGTGAAACAGTGTGACACAATTCCTCTGACGTGAAACAGTGTGAGACTATTCCTGAGGTGTGAAACAGTGTGAGACAATTCCTGAGATGTGAAACAGTGTGAGACAATTCCTGAGATGCGAAACATTGTGAGACCGTTCCTGAGATGTGACACAGTGTGAGACCATTCCTGAGATGAGAAACAGTGTGAGACAATTCCTGAGGTGTGAAACAGTGTGAGACAATTGCTGAGATGTGAGACAGTGTGAGACAATTCCTGAGGTGTGAAACAGTGTGAGACTTTTCCTGAGGTGTGAAAGAATGCAAGACATTCCTGAGGTGTGAAACAGTGTGAGACAATTGCTGAGATGTGAGACAGTGTGAGAAAATTCCCCAGTGTAAATCAGTTTGAGACAATTCCTGAGGTGTGAAGCCGTGTGAGACAATTCCTCTGATGTGAAAGAGTGCGAGACAATTCCTGAGGTGTGAAACAGTGTGAGACAATTTCTGAGGTGCGAAACATTCCAAGACAACTCCTGAGGTGTGAAACAGTGTGAGACAATTCCTGAGGTGTGAAACAGTGTGAGACAACTCCTGAGATGTGAAACAGTGTAAGACAATTCCTGAGGTGTGAAACAGTGCGAGACAGTACATGAGATGTGAAACAGTGTGAGACAATTCCTGAGATGTGAAACAGTGTGAGACAATACCTGAGATGTGAAACAGTGTGAGACAATACAGGAGAAGTGAAACAGTGTGACACAATACCTGAGATGTGAAACAGGGTGAGACAATTCCTGAGATGTGAAACAGTGTGAGACAATTCCTGAGATGTGAAACAGTGAGAGACAATTCCTGAGATTTGAAACAGTGTGAGACAATTCCTGAGATGTGAAACAGTGGGAGACAATTCTGGGTGTGAAACAGGGTGCAAGAATTCCAGAGCTATGAAACAGTGTGAGTCTATTCCTGAGATCTGAAAGAGAGTGAAAGAATTCCAGAGATGTGAAACAGTGTGAGACATTGCCTGCGATGTGAAACAGTGTGAGACAATTCCTCTGATGTGAAACTTGCGAGACAATCGTGAGTGTGAAACAGTGTGAGACAATTCCTGAGGTGTGAAACAGTGTGAGGCAATTCCTGAGATGTGAAACAGTGTGAGACAATTCCTGAGATGCGAAACACTGTGGGACAATTCCTGAGGTGTGAAACAGTGTGAGACAATTGCTGAGATGTGAGACAGTGTGAGACAATTCCCGAGGTGTGAATCAGTTTGAGACAATTCCTGAGGTGTGAAACAGTGTGAGACAATTCCTGAGGTGTGAAACAGTGTGAGACAACTCCTGAGATGTGAAACATTGTAAGACAATTCCTGAGGTGTGAAACAGTGTGAGACAATTCCTGAGATGTGAAACAGTGTGAGACAATACCTGAGATATGAAAAAGTGTGAGTCAATACCTGCGATGTGAAACAGGCGAGACAATTCCTGAGGTATGAAAAAGTGTGAGAAAATACCTGTGATGTGAAACAGTGTGAGACAATTCCTCTGATGTGAAACAGTGCGAGACTATTCCTGAGGTGTGAAACGGTGTGAGACAATTCCTGAGATGTGAAACAGAGTGAGACAATCCCTGAGATGTGAAACAGTGTGAGACAATTCCTGAGATGTGAAACAGTGCGAGACAATTCCTGAGGTGTGAAATAGTGTGAGACAATTCCTCTGATGTGAAACAGAGTGAGACAATTCCTGAGATGTGAAACAGTGTGAGACAATACCTGAGATGTGAAACAGTGTGAGACAATTCCTGAGATGTGAAACAGTGTGAGACAATTCCTGAGATGTGAAACAGTGTGAGACAATTCCTGAGATGTGAAAGAGTGGGAGACAATTCCTGGGTGTGAAACAGTGTGAGACAATTCCTGAGGTGTGAAACAGTGTGAGACAATTCCTGAGATGTGAAACAGTGTGAGACAATTCCTGAGATGTGAAACAGTGTGAGACAATTCCTGAGGTGTGAAACAGTGTGAGACAATTCCTGTGATGTGAAACAGTGCGAGACAATTCCTGAGGTATGAAAAAGTGTGAGTCAATACCTGCGATGTGAAACAGTGCGAGACAATTCCTGAGGTATGAAAAAGTGTGAGAAAATACCTGTGATGTGAAACAGTGTGAGACAATTCCTGAGGTGTGAAACGGTGTGAGACAATTCCTGAGATGTGAAACATTCCAAGACAATTCCTGAGATGTGAAACAGTGCGAGACAATTCCTGAAGTGTGAAACAGTGTGAGACAATTCCTGAGATGTGAAACAGAGTGAGACAATCCCTGAGATGTGAAACAGTGTGAGACAATTCCTGAGATGTGAAACAGTGTGAGACAATTCCTGAGATGTGAAATAGTGTGAGACAATTCCTGAGATGTGAAACAGTGCGAGACAATTCCTGAGGTGTGAAATAGTGTGAGACAATTCCTGAGATGTGAAACAGAGTGAGACAATTCCTGAGGTGTGAAATAGTGTGAGACAATTCCTGAGATGTGAAACAGTGTGAGACAATTCCTGAGGTGTGAAATAGTGTGAGACAATCCCTGAGATGTGAAACAGAGTGAGACAATCCCTGAGATGTGAAACAGTCGGAGACAATTTCTGAGTGTGAAACAGGGTGCAAGAATTCCTGAGCTATGAAACAGTTTGAGACTATTCCTGAGATGTGAAACAGTGGGAGACAATGCCTGTGATGTGAAATAGTGAGAGACAATTCCTCGGATGTGAAACCGTGCGAGACAATTCCTGAGATGTGAAACAGTGTGAGACAATACCTGGGATGTGAAACAGTGTGACACAATTCCTCTGATGTGAAAGTGTGAGACTATTCCTGAGGTGTGAAAGAGTGTGAGACAATTCCTGAGGTGTGAAACAGTGTGAGACAATTGCTGAGATGTGAGACAGTGTGAGACAATTCCCGAGGTGTGAATGAGTTTGAGACAATTCCTGAGATGTGAAACAGAGTGAGACAATTCCTCTGATGTGAAAGAGTGCAAGACAATTCCTGAGGTGTGAAACAGTGTGAGACAATTCCTGAGGTGTGAAACAGTGTGAGACAACTGCTGAGATGTGAAACAGTGTAAGACATTTCCTGAGGTGTGAAACAGTGTGAGACAATTCCTGAGGTGTGAAAAAGTGTGAGACAATTCCTGAGATGTGAAAAAGTGAGAGACAATTCCTGAGGTGTATAACAGTGTGAGACAATTCCTGAGGTGTAGTACAGTGTGAGATTTTCCTGGGATGTGAAACATTCCAAGACAATTCCTGAGATTTGAAACTGTGTGAGACAATCCCTGCGGTGTGAAACATTCCAAGACAATTCCGGAGCATGAATCAGTGTGAGACAATTCCTGAGATGTGAAACAGTGCGAGACAATTCCTGAGGTGCGAAACAGTGTGAGACAATTCCTGAGGTGTGAAATTTTCGCAGACAATTCCTGAGCTTGGAAACAGTGTGAGACAATTCCTGAGATGTAAAATAGGGCGAGACAATTCTTGAGGTGTGAAACAGTGTGAGACAACTCCTGAGATGTGAAACAGTGTAAGATAATTCCTGGGGTGTGAAACAGTGTGAGACAACTCCTGAGATGTGAAACAGTGTAAGACAATTCCTGAGGTGTGAAACAGTGCGAGACAATTCCTGAGATGTGAAACAGTGTAAGACAATTCCTGAGGTGTGAAACAGTGCGAGACAATTCCTGAGATGTGAAACAGTCGGAGACAATTCCTGAGTGTGAAACAGTGTGAGACAATACCTGAGATGTGAAACAGTGTGAGACAATACCTGAGATGTGATACAGTGTGACACAATTCCTGAGATGTGAAACAGTGTGAGACAATTCCTGAGATGTGAAACAGTGTGAGACAATTCCTGAGATGTGAAACAGTGAGAGACAATTCCTGAGATTTGAAACAGTGTGAGACAATACCTGAGATGTGAAACAGTGTGACACAATTCCTGAGATGTGAAACAGTGTGAGACAATTCCTGAGATGTGAAACAGTCGGAGACAATTCCTGAGTGTGAAACAGGGTGCAAGAATTCCAGAGCTATGAAACAGTGTGAGTCTATTCCTGAGATCTGAAAGAGAGTGAAATAATTCCAGAGATGTGAAACAGTGTGAGACAATTGCTGTGATGTGAGACAGTGTGAGACTTTTCCTGAGGTGTGAAACAGTGTGAGACAATTGCTGAGATGTGAGACAGTGTGAGACAATTCCTCTGATGTGAAAGAGTGCGAGACAATCCCTGAGGTGTGAAACAGTGTGAGACAATTCCTGAGGTGTGGTACAGTGTGAGACTTTGCCTGGGATGTGAAACATTCCAAAACAATTCCTGACATTTGAAACAGTGTGAGACAAATCCTGAGAAGTGAAACTGTGTGAGACAATCCCTGCGGTGTGAAACATTCCAAGACAATTCCTGAGGCATGAATCAGTGTGAGACAATTCCTGAGATGTGAAACAGTGTGAGACAATTCCTGAGGAGTGAAACAGTGTGAGACAATTGCTGAGATGTGAGACAGTGTGAGACTTTTCCTGAGGTGTGAAAGAGTGCAAGACAAGTCCTGAGGTGTGAAACAGTGTGAGACAATTGCGGAGATGTGAGACAGTGTGAGACAATTCCTGAGATGTGAAACAGTGTGAGAGAATTCCTGAGATGTGAAACAGTGTGAGACAATTCCTGAGATATGAAACAGTGTGAGACATTTCCTGAGATGTGAAACAGTGTGAGACAATACCTGAGATGTGAAACAGTGTGAGACAATTCCTGAGATGTGAGACGGTGTGAGACAATACCTGAGATGTGAAAAAGAGTGAGACAATTCCTGAGATGTGATACAGTGTGACACAATTCCTGAAATGTGAAACAGTGTGAGACAATTGCTGAGATGTGAAACACTGTGAGATAATTCCTGAGATGTGAAACAGTGTGAGACAATTCCTGAGGTGTGAAACAGTGCTAGTCAATTACTGAGGTGTGAAACAGTGTGAGACAATTCCTGAGATGTGAAAAAGTGTGAGTCAATGCCTGCGATGTGAAACAGTGCGAGACAATTCCTAACGTATGAAAAAGTGTGTGAAAATACCTGTGATGTGAAACAGTGTGAGACAATTCCTCTGATGTGAAACAGTGCGAGACTGTTCCTGAGGTGTGAAACGGTGTGAGACAATTCCTGAGATGTGAAACAGTGTGAGACAATTCCTGAGGTGTGAAACAGTGTGAGACAAATCCTGAGATGTGAAACACTGTGAGACAATTCCTGAGGTGTGAAACAGTGTGAGACAATTCCTGAGATGTGACACAGAGTGAGACAATTCCTGAGATGTGAAACAGTGTGAGACAATACCTGAGATGTGAAACAGTGTGAGACAATACCTGAGATGTGAAACAGTGTGAGACAATTCCTGAGATGTGAAACAGTGAGAGACAATTCCTGAGATTTGAAACAGTGTGAGACAATTCCTGAGATGTGAAACAGTCGGCGACAATTCCTGGGTGTGAAACAGGGTGCAAGAATTCCAGAGCTATGAAACAGTGTGAGTCTATTCCTGAGATCTGAAAGAGAGTGAAATAATTCCAGAGATGTGAAACAGTGTGAGACAATGCCTGCGATGTGAAACAGTGTGAGACAATTCCTCTGATGTGAAACAGTGCGAGACAATTCCTGAGCTGTGAGACAGTGTGAGACAATACCTGCGATGTGAAACAGTGTGAGACAATTCCTGAGGTGTGAAACAGTGTGAGGCAATTCCTGAGGTGTGAAACAGTGTGAGACAAATCCTGAGATGTGAAACACTGTGAGACAATTCCTGAGGTGTGAAACAGTGTGAGACAATTCCTGAGATGTGACACAGAGTGAGACAATTCCTGAGATGTGAAACAGTGTGAGACAATACCTGAGATGTGAAACAGTGTGAGACAATACCTGAGATGTGAAACAGTGTGAGACAATTCCTGAGATGTGAAACAGTGAGAGACAATTCCTGAGATTTGAAACAGTGTGAGACAATTCCTGAGATGTGAAACAGTCGGCGACAATTCCTGGGTGTGAAACAGGGTGCAAGAATTCCAGAGCTATGAAACAGTGTGAGTCTATTCCTGAGATCTGAAAGAGAGTGAAATAATTCCAGAGATGTGAAACAGTGTGAGACAATGCCTGCGATGTGAAACAGTGTGAGACAATTCCTCTGATGTGAAACAGTGCGAGACAATTCCTGAGCTGTGAAACAGTGTGAGACAATACCTGCGATGTGAAACAGTGTGAGACAATTCCTGAGGTGTGAAACAGTGTGAGGCAATTCCTGAGATGTGAAACAGTGTGAGACTATTCCTGAGGTGTGAAACAGTGTGAGACAATTGCTGAGATGTGAGACAGTGTGAGACTTTTCCTGAGGTGTGAATCAGTTTGAGATAATTCCTGAGATGTGAAACAGTGTGAGACAATTCCTGAGATGTGAAACACTGTGAGACAATACATGAGATGTGAAACAGTGTGAGACAATGCTGGAGTTGTGAAACAGTGTGAGAAAATACCTGAGATGTGAAACAGTGTGACACAATTCCTGAGCTGTGAAACAGTGTGAGACAATTCCTGAGATGTGAGACGGTGTGAGAAAATTCCTGAGATGTGAGACAATGCGAGACATTTCCTGCGATGAGAAGCAGTGTGAGACAATTCCTGAGATGGGAGACAGTGTGAGACAATACCTGAGATGTGAAGCAGTGTGAGACAATTCCTGAGATGTGAGACAGTGTGAGACAATTCCTGAGATGTGAAACAGTGTGAGACAATTCCTGAGATGTGAAACAGTGTGAGACAATTCCTGAGATGTGAAACAGTGCGAGACAATTCCTGAGATGTGAAACAGTGTGAGACAATTCCTGAGATGTGAAACAGTGTGGGACAATTCCTGAGATGTGAAACAGTTGGAGACATTTCCTGAGTGTGAAACAGTGTGAGTCAATACCTGCGATGTGAAACAGTGCGAGACAATTGCTGAGATGTGAGACAGTGTGAGACTTTTCCTGAGGTGTGAAAGAGTGCAAGACAAGTCCTGAGGTGTGAAACAGTGTGAGTCAATTGCGGAGATGTGAGACACTGTGAGACAATTCCCGAGGTGTGAATCAGTTTGATACAATTCCTGAGGTGTGAAACAGTGAGAGACAATTCCTGAGATGTGAAATAGTGTGAGACAATTCCTCTGATGTGAAAGAGTGCGAGACAATTGCTGAGATGTGAGACAGTCTGAGACAATTCCCGAGGTGTGAATCAGTTTGAGACAATTCTTGAGGTGTGAAACAGTGTGAGACAATTCCTGATATGTGAAACAGTGTGAGACAATTCGTCTGACGTGAAAGAGTGCGAGACAATTCCTGCGGTGTGAAACAGTGTGAGACAATTCCTGAGATGTGAAACAGTGTAAGACAATTCCTGAGATGTGAAACAGTGTAAGACAATTCCTGAGATGTGAAACAGTGTAAGACAATTCCTCATGTGTGAAACAGTGCGAGACAATACATGAGATGTGAAACAGTGTGAGACAATTCCTGAGATGTAAAACAGTGTAAGACAATTCCTGAGATGTGAAACAGTGTGAGACAATACCTGAGATGTGAAACAGTGTGACACAATTCCTGAGATGTGAAACAGTGTGAGACAATTCCTGAGGTGTGAAACAGTGCGAGACAATACATGAGATGTGAAACAGTGAGAGACAATTCCTGAGATGTGAAACAGTGTAAGACAATTCCTGAGATGTGAAACAGTGTGAGACAATTCCTGAGGTGTGAAACAGTGCGAGACAATACATGAGATGTGCAACAGTGTGAGACAATTCCTGAGATGTGAAACAGTGTAAGACAATACATGAGATGTGAAACAGTGTGAGACAATTCCTGAGATGTGAAACAGTGTAAGACAATTCCTGAGATGTTAAACAGTGTGAGAAAATACCTGAGATGTGAAACAGTGTGACACAATTCCTGAGATGTGAAACAGTGTGAGACTATTCCTGAGGTGTGAAACAGTGTGACGCAATTCCTGAGATGTGAATCAGTTTGAGATAATTCCTGAGATGTGAAACAGTGTGAGACAATTCCTGAGATGTGAAACAGTGTGAGACAATACATGAGATGTGAAACAGTGTGAGACAATGCCGGAGATGTGAAACAGTGTGAGAAAATACCTGAGATGTGAAACAGTGTGTCACAATTCCTGAGCTGTGAAACAGTGTGAGACAATTCCTGAGACGTGAGACGGTGTGAGAAAATTCCTGAGATGTGAGACAATGCGAGACATTTCCTGCGATGTGAAGCAGTGTGAGACAATTCCTGAGATGGGAGACAGTGTGAGACAATACTTGAGATGTGAAAAAGAGTGAGATAATTCCTGAGATGTGAGACGGTGTGAGACAATACCTGAGATGTGAAAAAGAGTGAGACAATTCCTGAGATGTGAGACGGTGTGAGAAAATTCCTGAGATGTCAGACAATGCGAGATATTTCCTGCGATGTGAAGCAGTGTGAGACAATTCCTGAGATGTGAGGCAGTGTGAGACAATTCCTGAGATGTGAAACAGTGTGAGACAATTGCTGAGATGTGAAACAGTGTGAGACAATTCCTCTGATGTGAAGCAGTGCGAGACAATTCCTGAGATGTGAAACAGTGCGAGACAATTCCTGAGGTGTGAAACATTCCAAGACAATTCCTGAGATGTGAAACAGTGTGAGACAATTCCTGAGATGTGAAACAGTGTGGGACAATTCCTGAGATGTGAAACAGTTGGAGACATTTCCTGAGTGTGAAACAGTGTGAGTCAATACCTGCGATGTGAAACAGAGCGAGACAATTGCTGAGATGTGAGACAGTGTGGGACTTTTCCTGAGGTGTGAAAGAGTGCAAGACAAGTCCTGAGGTGTGAAACAGTGTGAGTCAATTGCGGAGATGTGAGACAGTGTGAGACAATTCCCGAGGTGTGAATCAGTTTGATACAATTCCTGAGGTGTGAAACAGTGAGAGACAATTCCTGAGATGTGAAATAGTGTGAGACAATTCCTCTGATGTGAAAGAGTGCGAGACAATTGCTGAGATGTGAGACAGTTTGAGACAATTCCCGAGGTGTGAATCAGTTTGAGACAATTCTTGAGGTGTGAAACAGTGTGAGACAATTCCTGATATGTGAAACAGTGTGAGACAATTCCTCTGACGTGAAAGAGCGCGAGACAATTCCTGCGGTGTGAAACAGTGTGAGACAATTCCTGAGGTGTGAAAAAGTGTGAGACAATTCCTGAGATGTGAAACAGTGTAAGACAATTCCTGAGATGTGAAACAGTGTAAGACAATTCCTGAGGTGTGAAAAAGTGTGAGTCAATACCTGCGATGTGAAACAGTGCGAGACAATTCCTGAGGTATGAAAAAGTGTGAATCAATACCTGCGATGTGAAACAGTGCGAGACAATTCCTGAGGTATGAAAAAGTGTGAGAAAATACCTGTGATGTGAAACAGTGTGAGACAATTCCTGAGGTGTGAAACGGTGTGAGACAATTCCTGAGATGTGAAACATTCCAAGACAATTCCTGAGATGTGAAACAGTGCGAGACAATTCCTGAAGTGTGAAACAGTGTGAGACAATTCCTGAGATGTGAAACAGAGTGAGACAATCCCTGAGATGTGAAACAGTGTGAGACAATTCCTGAGATGTGAAACAGTGTGAGACAATTCCTGAGGTGTGAAATAGTGTGAGACAATTCCTGAGATGTGAAACAGTGCGAGACAATTCCTGAGGTGTGAAATAGTGTGAGACAATTCCTGAGATGTGAAACAGAGTGAGACAATTCCTGAGGTGTGAAATAGTGTGAGACAATTCCTGAGATGTGAAACAGTGTGAGACAATTCCTGAGGTGTGAAATAGTGTGAGACAATCCCTGAGATGTGAAACAGAGTGAGACAATCCCTGAGATGTGAAACAGTCGGAGACAATTTCTGAGTGTGAAACAGGGTGCAAGAATTCCTGAGCTATGAAACAGTTTGAGACTATTCCTGAGATGTGAAACAGTGGGAGACAATGCCTGTGATGTGAAATAGTGAGAGACAATTCCTCGGATGTGAAACCGTGCGAGACAATTCCTGAGATGTGAAACAGTGTGAGACAATACCTGGGATGTGAAACAGTGTGACACAATTCCTCTGATGTGAAAGTGTGAGACTATTCCTGAGGTGTGAAAGAGTGTGAGACAATTCCTGAGGTGTGAAACAGTGTGAGACAATTGCTGAGATGTGAGACAGTGTGAGACAATTCCCGAGGTGTGAATGAGTTTGAGACAATTCCTGAGATGTGAAACAGAGTGAGACAATTCCTCTGATGTGAAAGAGTGCAAGACAATTCCTGAGGTGTGAAACAGTGTGAGACAATTCCTGAGGTGTGAAACAGTGTGAGACAACTGCTGAGATGTGAAACAGTGTAAGACATTTCCTGAGGTGTGAAACAGTGTGAGACAATTCCTGAGGTGTGAAAAAGTGTGAGACAATTCCTGAGATGTGAAAAAGTGAGAGACAATTCCTGAGGTGTATAACAGTGTGAGACAATTCCTGAGGTGTAGTACAGTGTGAGATTTTCCTGGGATGTGAAACATTCCAAGACAATTCCTGAGATTTGAAACTGTGTGAGACAATCCCTGCGGTGTGAAACATTCCAAGACAATTCCGGAGCATGAATCAGTGTGAGACAATTCCTGAGATGTGAAACAGTGCGAGACAATTCCTGAGGTGCGAAACAGTGTGAGACAATTCCTGAGGTGTGAAATTTTCGCAGACAATTCCTGAGCTTGGAAACAGTGTGAGACAATTCCTGAGATGTAAAATAGGGCGAGACAATTCTTGAGGTGTGAAACAGTGTGAGACAACTCCTGAGATGTGAAACAGTGTAAGATAATTCCTGGGGTGTGAAACAGTGTGAGACAACTCCTGAGATGTGAAACAGTGTAAGACAATTCCTGAGGTGTGAAACAGTGCGAGACAATTCCTGAGATGTGAAACAGTGTAAGACAATTCCTGAGGTGTGAAACAGTGCGAGACAATTCCTGAGATGTGAAACAGTCGGAGACAATTCCTGAGTGTGAAACAGTGTGAGACAATACCTGAGATGTGAAACAGTGTGAGACAATACCTGAGATGTGATACAGTGTGACACAATTCCTGAGATGTGAAACAGTGTGAGACAATTCCTGAGATGTGAAACAGTGTGAGACAATTCCTGAGATGTGAAACAGTGAGAGACAATTCCTGAGATTTGAAACAGTGTGAGACAATACCTGAGATGTGAAACAGTGTGACACAATTCCTGAGATGTGAAACAGTGTGAGACAATTCCTGAGATGTGAAACAGTCGGAGACAATTCCTGAGTGTGAAACAGGGTGCAAGAATTCCAGAGCTATGAAACAGTGTGAGTCTATTCCTGAGATCTGAAAGAGAGTGAAATAATTCCAGAGATGTGAAACAGTGTGAGACAATTGCTGTGATGTGAGACAGTGTGAGACTTTTCCTGAGGTGTGAAACAGTGTGAGACAATTGCTGAGATGTGAGACAGTGTGAGACAATTCCTCTGATGTGAAAGAGTGCGAGACAATCCCTGAGGTGTGAAACAGTGTGAGACAATTCCTGAGGTGTGGTACAGTGTGAGACTTTGCCTGGGATGTGAAACATTCCAAAACAATTCCTGACATTTGAAACAGTGTGAGACAAATCCTGAGAAGTGAAACTGTGTGAGACAATCCCTGCGGTGTGAAACATTCCAAGACAATTCCTGAGGCATGAATCAGTGTGAGACAATTCCTGAGATGTGAAACAGCGTGAGACAATTCGTGAGATGTGAAACAGAATGAGACAATTCCTGTTATGCGAAACATTGTGAGACAGTTCTTGAGATGTGACACAGTGTGAGACTATTCCTGAGGTGTGAAAAAGTGTAAGACAATTCCTGAAATGTGAAACAATGCGAGACAATTCCTGAGATGTGAAACAGTGTGAGAAAATTGCTGAGATGTGAAACAGTGTGAGACAATTCCTGAGGTGTGAAACAGTGCGAGACTTTTCCTGAGGTGTGAAACAGTGCAAGACAAGTCCTGAGGTGTGAAACAGTGTGAGACAATTGCTGAGATGTGAGACAGTGTGGGACAATTCCTGAGGTTTGAAACAGTTTGAGACAATTCCTGAGGTGTGAAACACTGTGAGACAATTCCTGAGATGTGAAATAGTGTGAGAGAATTCCTCTGATGTGAAACAGTGTGAGACATTTCCTGAGGTGTGAAACAGTGTGAGACAATTCCTGAGGTGTTAAACAGTGTGAGACAACAACTGAGATGTGAAACAGTGTGAGACTATTCCTGAGATGTGAAACAGTATGTGACAAATCCTGAGATATGAAACAGTGCGAGACAATTCGTGAGATGTGAAACAGTGTGAGACAATTCCTGAGATGTAAAATAGTGTGAGACAATTCCTGTGTGTGAAACAGTGTCAGACAATTCCTGAGATGTGAAGCAGTGTGAGACAATTCCTGAGATGTGAAACAGTGTGAGACAATTCCTGAGATGTGAAACAGTTTGAGACAATTCCTGAGATGTGAAACAGTTTGAGACAATTTCTGAGTTGTGAAACAGTTTGAGACAATTCCTGAGATGTGAGACAGTGTGAGACAATTCCTGAGGTGTGAAACATTCCAAGACAATTCCTGAGATGTCAAGCATTGTGAGACAATTCCTGAGTTGTGAAAGAGTGTGACACAATTCCTGAGGTGCGAAACAGAGTGAGACAATTCTGAGATGTGGAACAGTACAAGACAATTCCTTAGATGTGAAACAGTACGAGACAATTCCTGAGGTTTGAAACATTGTGAGACAATTCCTGCGGTGCGAAACAATTTGAGACAACTCCTAAGGTGTGAAATAGTGTGAGACAATTCCTGAGGTGCGAAACAGTGAGAGAAAATTCCTAAGATGTTAAGCAGTACGCGACAATTCCTGATGTGAAGCGGTGTGCGAAAATTCCTAAGATGTGAAAAAGTGTGAGACAATTCCAGAGATGTGAAAAGGTGTGAGAATATTCCTAAGATGTGAAACTGTACGCGACAATTCCTGATGTGCGAAACTGTGAGTGACAATTCCTGAGTTGTGAAACAGTGTGAGACAATTACTGAGGTGCGAAACACTGCGAGAAAATTCCTGAGATGTGAAACGGTGTGAGAAAATTCCTAAGATGTGAAACAAATGGAGACAATTCCTGAGTGTGAAACAGTGTGAGACAATTCCTGAGGTGTGAAACAGTGTTAGACTCTTCCTGAGGCGTGAAACAGTGTGAGACAATTTCTGAGATGTGAAACAGTGAGAGACAATTCCTGAGATGTGAAACAGTGTGAGACAATTCCTGAGATGTGAAACAGTGTGAGACAATTGCTCTGATGTGAAACAGTGCGAGACAATTCTTGAGGTGTGAAACAGTGTGAGACAATTCCTCTGATGTGAAACAGTGAGAGACAATTCCTGAGATGTGAAACAGTGCGAGACAATGCCTGCGATGTGGAACAGTGTGAGACAATTCCTCTGATGTGAAACAGTGCGAGACAATTCCTGAGGTGTGAAACAGTGTGTGACAATTCCAGAGATGTGAAACAGAGTGAGACAATTCCTGAGATGCGAAACATTGTGAGACAGTTCCTGAGATGTGACACAGTGTGAGACAATTCCTGAGGTGTGAAACAGTGTAAGGCAATTTCTGAGGGGTGAAACAGTGCAAGACAAGTCCTGAGGTGTGAAACAGTGTGAGACAATTGCTGAGATGTGATACAGTGTGAGACAATTCCTGAGGAGTGAAACAGTGTAAGACAATTTCTGAGGGGTGAAACAGTGCAAGACAAGTCCTGAGGTGTGAAACAGTGTGAGACAATTGCTGAGATGTGATACAGTGTGAGACAATTCCTGAGGAGTGAAACAGTGTAAGACAATTTCTGAGGGGTGAAACAGTGCAAGACAAATCCTGAGGTGTGAAACAGTGTGAGACAATTGCTGAGATGTGTGACAGTTTGAGACAATTCCCGAGGTGTGAATCAGTTTGAGACAATTCTTGAGGTGTGAAACAGTGTGAGACAATTCCTGAGATGTGAAACAGTGTGAGACAATTCCTCTGATGTGAAAGAGTGCGAGACAATTCCTGCGGTGTGAAACAGTGTGAGACAATTCCTGAGGTGTGAAACAGTGTGAGACAATTCCTGAGATGTGAAACAGTGTAAGACAATTCCTGAGATGTGAAACAGTGTAAGACAATTCCTGAGGTGTGAGACAGTGCGAGACAATACATGAGATGTGAAACAGTGTGAGACAATTCCTGAGATGTGAAACAGTGTAAGACAATTCCTGAGATGTGAAACAGTGTGAGACAATACCTGAGATGTGAAACAGTGTGAGACAATTCCTGAGATGTGAAACAGTGAGAGACAATTCCTGAGATGTGAAACAGTCGGAGACAATTTCTGAGTGTGAAACAGGGTGCAAGAATTCCTGAGCTATGAAACAGTGTGAGACTATTCCTGATATCTGAAACAGAGTGAAATCATTCCAGAGATGTGAAACAGTGGGAGACAATGCCTGTGATGTGAAACAGTGTGAGACATTTCCTGAGATGTGAAACAGTGTGAGACAATTCCTGAGATGTGAAACATTGTGAGACAGTTCCTGAGATGTGACACAGTGTGAGACCATTCCTGAGATGTGAAACAGTGTGAGACAATTCCTGAGGTGTGAAACAGTGTGAGACAATTGCTGTGATGTGAGACAGTGTGAGACTTTTCCTGAGGTGTGAAAGAGTGCAAGACAAGTCCTGAGGTGTGAAACAGTGTGAGACAATTGCTGAGATGTGAAACAGTGTGAGACTATTCCTGGGATTTGAAACAGTGTGAGACAATTCCTGAGGTGTGAAACAGTGCAAGACTACTCCTGAGATGTGAAACAGTGTGAGATAATTGCTGAGATGTGAGACAGAGTGAGACAATTCCTGAGGTGTGAAACAGTGCGAGACTTTTCCTGAGGTGTGTAACAGTGCAAGACAGTGCTTGGCTGAAGGGAACGTGAGCTGGGATTAGACCGTCGTGAGACAGGTTAGTTTTACCCTACTGATGATACAAGTCCTGAGGTGTGAAACAGTGTAAGACAATTCTTGAGATGTGAAACGGTGTGAGAAAATTCCTGAGATGTGAAACAGTGCGAGACAATTCCTGAGATGTAAAATAGTGTGAGACAATTACTGTGAGTGGAACAGTGTGAGACAATTCCTGAGATGTGAAACAGTGTGAGACAATTGCTGTGATGTGAAACAGTGTGAGATAATTCCTGAGATGTGAAACAGTGTGAGACAATTCCTCTGATGTGAAACAGTGTGAGACAATTCCTGAGTTGTGAAACACTGTGAGACAATTCCTGAGATGTGAAACAGTGTTAGACAATTCCTCTGATGTGAAACCGTGCGAGACAATTCCTGAGATGTGAAACAGTGTGAGACAATTCCTGAGATGTGAAACAGTGTGAGACAATTCCTGAGATATGAAAAAGTGTGAGACAATACCTGCGATGTGAAACAATGTGAGACAATTCCTCTGATGTGAAACAGGGCCAGACTATTCCTGAGGTGTGAAACAGTGTGAGATAATTGCTGAGATGTGAAACAGAATGAGACAATTCCTGTGATGCGAAACATTGTGAGACAGTTCTTGAGATGAGACACAGTGTGAGACTATTCCTGAGGTGTGAAAAAGTGTGAGACAATTCCTGTGGTGTGAAACAGTGCGAGACAATTCCTGAGATGTGAAACAGTGTGAGAAAATTGCTGAGATGTGAAACAGTGTGAGACAATTCCTGAGTGTGAAACAGTGCGAGACTTTTCCTGAGGTGTGAAACAGTGCAAGACAAGTCCTGAGGTGTGAAACAGTGTGAGACAATTGCTGAGATGTGAGACAGTGTGAGACAATTCCGGAGGTGTGAAACACTGTGAGACAATTACATAGAACATAGAACATAGAACATAGAACATTACAGCACAGAACAGGCCCTTCGGCCTTCGATGTTGTGCCGACCAAAATAAAAAGCAATGCCCCTCCAAACTAAACCATTCCCTTCTCTTCCATATACTTATCAATTAACCTCTTAACCGCCACCAAACTTGGCGCATCTACAACTGCTGCAGGCAGGGCATTCCACTCCCGAACCACCCTTTGGGTAAAGAACCTACCTCTGATATCCGTCCTATAACTATCACCCCTTAATTTAAAGCTGTGTCCCCTCGTGCTAGCTTTTTCCATCCTAGGAAAAAGGCTATCACTGTACACCCTATCTAAACCTCTAATCATCTTATATGTTTCGATTAGGTCCCCTCTTAGCCGCATCCTTTCTAACGAAAACAACCTCAAATCCCTCAGCCTCTCTTCATAAGACCTGCCCTCCATACCAGGCAACATCCTGGTCAACCTCCTCTGTACCCTCTCCAATGCCTCCACATCTTTCTTATAATGTGGGGACCAGAACTGCACACAATACTCCAAGTGCGGCCGCACTAGAGTTTTGTACAGTTGCAACATGATGCTGCGGCTCCTAAATTCAATCCCCCTACCAATACAAGCTAAGACTCCATATGCCTTCTTAACAACTTTATCCACTTGACTGCCTACTTTCAGGGATCTATTGACACATACACCAAGATCCTTCTGTTTCCCAACACTATTAAGAGCCCTACCATTAGCCCTATACTCTACACATTTATTGTTCCTGCCAAAGTGCCTTACCTCACACTTTTCCACATTAAACTCCATTTGCCACCTCTCGGCCCAGCTCTGCAACTTGTCCAAGTCACTCTGTAAACTATAACACCCCTCTTCAGTATCTACCACTCCACCGACTTTAGTGTCATCTGCAAATTTACTGATCCATCCCTCAATACCCTCATCCAGATCATTATAAAAATTACAAACAGCAGGGGCCCCAAAACAGACCCCTGAGGCACACCACTCGTCACCGAACTCCACGATGAATATCTCCCATCAACCACCACCCTCTGTCTTCTATCTGACAGCCAATTCCTAATCCAATTAGCTAAATCACCCTCTATTCCACACATCTGCATTTTCTGTAGAAGTCTTCCATGGGCCACATTATCAAACGCCTTACTAAAGTCCATATATACTACATCAACCGCCTTACCCCCATCCACCTCTCTGGTCACTTTCTCAAAAAACTCAGAGGTTAGTAAGGCATGACCTACCCTTCACGAAACCATGCTGACTGTCCCCAATCAATTCATTTCTCTCTAAATAACTATAAATCCTATCCCTAATAATTCTCTCCAATACTTTGCCCACAACAGAAGTAAGACTCACTGGCCTATAATTCCCTGGAAAGTCTCTCGTCCCCTTCTTGACCAATGGGACAACATTCGCTATCCTCCAGTCCTCCGGAACCACACCCGTAACCAACGACGACCTGAAGATCAGAGCCAGAGGCTCTGCAATCGCCTCTCTTGCCTCCCAGAGAATCCTAGGGTAAATCCGGTCCGGCCCAGGGGACTTATCTAACTTCAAACCCTCAAGAATATCTAGCACATCCTCCCTATCTACTTCAATACTTTCCAGTTTGCAACCCTGTACCTCAGTGTTCTCCACAACTACATTTACATCTCCCTGCGTGAATACCGAAGAGAAATATTTATTCACTGCCTCTCCAATCTCTTCAGGCTCCACGCACAACTTCCCACTGCTGTCTATGACTGGCCCTAATCTTGCCCTAACCAATCTTCTATTCTTAACATATCGAAAGAAAGCTTTAGGATTCTCCTTAATCCTATCAGCCAACATATTCTCGTGTCCCCTCTTAGCTCTCCTCAATTCACTTTTTACCTCCTTCCTGGCTAATCTATAGCTATCCATTGCACTATCTGAGCCTTCAAGCCTTATCCTGACATAAGCCTCCTTTTTCTTCTTAACCAGCAAATCAACTTTTTTCGTACACCAAGGCTCTCTTACTCGACCATTTCCTCCCTGCCTGACAGGGACTATACTTATCAAGGACTCGCAGCAGCTGCTCCTTGAATAAGCACCACATTCCAGAGATGTGAAATAGTGTGAGACAATTCCTCTGATGTGAAACAGTGTGAGACATTTC
>JAGIQG010000617.1:0-21626 GCA_024679065.1 Sphyrna mokarran | reverse complement strand
CCCCCTGTTTCTCGCCCCCTGTTTCACGCTCCCTGTTTCACGCCCCCTGTTTCACGCCCTCTGTTTCACGCCCGCTGTTTCTGGCCCCCTGTTTCTGGCCCCCTGTTTCTGGCCTCCTATTTCTGGCCCCCAGTTTCTGGCCCGCTGTTCCTGGTCCCCGGTTTCTGGCCCCCTGTTTCTGGCCCCTTTTCCTGGCCCCCTGTTTCTGGGCCCCTGTTTCACACCCCCTGTTTCTGGCCCCCTGTTTCTGGCCCCCTGTTTCTGGGCCCCTGTTTCGCGCCCCCTGTTTCTGGCCCCCAGCTGGTGCCCCCTGTTTGCACCCCCCGCTGTCTGGTGCCCCCTGTCTGGCGCCCCCTGTTTCGCGCCCCCTGTTTCGCGCTGCCTGTTTCTGACCCCCTGTTTCTGGCCCACTGTTTCTGGCCCCTTGTTTCTGGCACCCTCTTTCTGGCCCCCTGTTTCACGCCTGCTGTTTCACTCCACCTGTTTCATGCCCCCTGATTCTGGCCCCCTGTTTCAAACACACTGTTTCTGGCTCCCTGGTTCTGGCCCCCAGCATCTTGCCCCCTGTTTCACCCCACCTCGTTCCCCCCGCCTCTTACACCCCACCCGTTTCACGCCCCCTGTTTCAGGCCCTCTGTTTCATGCCCCATGTATCTGCCCCCCTGTTTCTGGCCCCCTGTTTCTTGCCCCCTGTTTCGGACTCCCTATTCCTGGCCCCCTGTTTCTGGCCCCCTGTTTTCTGCCCCCTGTTTCCCACCCCCCTGTTTCACACCCCCTGTTTAAAACGGCGCCTGTTTGACGCCCCCTGTTTCGGCTCCCGTTTTCTGGCCCACGGTTTCTGGCCCCCTGTTTCTTCTGGCCCCCAGTTTCTGGACCCCTGTTTCTGGCCCCCTTGTTCTGCCCCTGTTTTCTGGCCCCTGTTCACAAACCCTGTATCTGGCCCTCTGTTCTGGCCCCCTCTTTCTGGTCCCCTGTTTCTGGCCCTTGTTTTGCGCCCCCTGTTTGGCACCCCCTGTTTCTGGCCCCCTGTTTCGCGCCCCCTCTTTGGCGCCCCCTGTTTCTGGCCCCCTGTTTCTGGCCTCCTGTTTCTGGCCCCCAGTTTCTGGACCCCTGTTTCTGGCCCCTTCTTTCTGGCCCCTGTTTCTGGCCCCCTGTTTGACACCCCCTGTTTCAAGCCCCTTCTTCAAACCCCCTCCCCCTGTTTCACACCCGCTTTTTCACGCTCCCTGTTTCACGCTCCCTGTTTAACGCCCCCTGTTTCACGCCCCCTGTTACTGGCCCCCTGTTTCTGGCCCCCTGTTTCACGCCCCCTCTTTCACACCCCCTGTTTCACACCCCCTGTTTCTGGCCCCCTGTTTCACGCCCCCTGTTACTGGCCCCCTGTTTCTGGCCCCCTGTTTCACGCCCCCTCTTTGGCGCCCCCTGTTTCACACCCCCTGTATCTGGCCCTCTGTTTCTGGCCCCCTCTTTCTGGTCCCCTGTTTCTGGCTCCCTGTTTCACGCCCCCTGTTTCTGGCCCCCTGTTTCACGCAACCTATTTCTGACCCCCTGTTTCTGGCCCCCTGTTTCTGGCCACCTGTTTCTGGCCCCCTCTTTCTGGCCCCCTGTTTCACGCCTGCTGTTTCTGGCCCCCTGTTTCTGGCCCCCTGTTTCACGGACTCTGTTTCTGACCCACTGTTTCTGCCCCCTGTTTCTGGCCCCCTGTTTCTGGAGCCCTGTTTCTTGCGCCCTGTTTCTGGCCCCTGTTTCTGGCCTCCACTTTCTGGCCCCCAGTTTCTGGCCCTCTGTTTCTGGCCCCCTGTTTCACGCCCTCTGTGTCACGTCCTCTGTTTCACGCCCACTATTTCACGGCCCCTGTTACGTGCCCCATCTTTCACGCTCCCTGTTTCACGCTCCCTGTTTCACGCTCCCTGTTTTGCGCCCCCTGTTTCGCGCCACCTGTTTCGCGCCCCCTGTTTCTGGCCCCCCGTTTCTGGCTCCAGTTTCACGCCCCTGTTTCACGCCCCCTGTTTCTGACCCCCTGTTTCTGGCCCCCTGTTTCACGCTCTCTGTTTCACGCCCTCTGTTTCACACCCTCTGTTTCACGCCCGCTGTTTCTGACCCCCTTGTTTCACGGCCCCTGATTCTGGCCAACTGTTTCACGCCCTCTGTTTCACGCCCTCTGTTTCACGCTCCCTGTTTCACGCCCACTGTTTCTGGTCCCCTGTTTCTGGCCCCCTGTTTCTGGCCCCCTGTTTCTGGCCTCCTATTTCTGGCCCCCAATTTCTGGCCCCCAGTTTCTGGTCCCCGGTTTCTGGCCCCCTGTTTCTGACCCCCTCTGTTTCTGGCCCCCTGTTTCTGGCCCTCTGTTTCTGGCCTCCACTTTCTGGCCCCCACTTTCTGGCCCCCTGTGTCTGGCTCCCTGTTTCACGCCCTCTGTTTCATGCCCAATATTTCACGCCCACTATTTCACGGCCCCTGTTACATGCCCCCGGTTTCACGCTCCCTGTTTCACGCCCCATCATTCACGCTTCCTGTTTTACGCTCCCTGTTTCACGACCCCTGTTTTGCGCCCCCTGTTTCGCGCCACCTGTTTCACGCCCCCTGTTTCTGGCCCCCCGTTTCTGGCTCCAGTTTCACGCCCCTGTTTCTGACCCCCTGTTTCTGACCCCCTGTTTCTGGCCCCCTGTTTCTGGCCCCCTGTTTCACACTCTCTGTTTCACGCCCTCTGTTTCACACCCTCTGTTTCACGCCCGCTGTTTCTGGCCCCCTGTTTCTGGCCCCCTGTTTCTGGCCTCCTATTTCTGGCCCCCAGTTTCTGGCCCGCAGTTCCTGGTCCCCGGTTTCTGGCCCCCTGTTTCTGGCCCCTTTTCCTGGCCCCCTGTTTCTGGGCCCCTGTTTCGCGCCCCCTGTTTCTGGCCCCCTGTTTCTGGCCCCCTGTTTCTGGGCCCCTGTTTCGCGCCCCCTGTTTCTGGCCCCCTGCTGGTGCCCCCTGTTTGCACCCCCCCCTGTCTGGTGCCCTCTGTCTGGCGCCCCCTGTTTGGCGCCCCCTGTTTCGCGCTGCCTGTTTGTGACCCCCCCCTGTTTCTGGCCCCTTGTTTCTGGCACCCTTTTTCTGGCCCACTGTTTCACGCCTGCTGTTTCACGCCACCTGTTTCATGCCCCCTGATTCTGGCCCCCTGTTTCAAACACCCTGTTTCTGGCTCCCTGGTTCTGGATCCCAGCTTCTTGCCCCCTGTTTCACCCCGCCTCGTTCCCCCCGCCTCTTTCACCCCACCCGTTTCACGCCCCTGTTTCAGGACCTCTGTTTCATGCCCCATGTATCTGGACCCTGTTTCAGGCCCTCTGTTTCATGCCCCATGTATCTGGCCCCCTGTTTCACGGACTCTGTTTCGGGCCTCCTGTTTCTGGAACCCTGTTTGTGGCCCCCTGTTTCTGGCCCCCTGTTTCACGGACTCTGTTTCTGGCCCCCTGTTTCTGGCCCCCTGCTTCTGGCTCACTGTTTCTGGACCCCTGTTTCTGGCCCCTTGTTTCTGGCCCCTTGTTTCTAGCCCCTTGTTTCCATCCCACTGTTTCACGTCCCCTGTTTCTGACCCACTGTTTCTGGCCCCCTGTTTTTGGCCCCCTGTTTCACGCCCCGTATGACGGCCCCTGTTTCATGCCCCTTGTTTCTGGCCCTCTGTTTCACGCCCCCTGTTTCTGGCCCCTGTTTCTGGCCCCCTGTTTCGGACTCCCTATTCCTGGCCTCCTGTTTCTGGCCCCCTGTTTCACGCCCCCTCTTTCACACACCCTGTTTCACACCCCCTGTATCTGGCCCTCTGTTTCTGGCCCTCTCTTTCTGGTCCCCTGTTTCTGGCCCCCTGTTTCACGCCCCCTGTTACTGGCCCCCTGTTTCTGGCCCCCTGTTTCAGCCCCTGTTTCACGCCCCCTCTTTGGCGCCCCTGTTTCGCACCCCTGTATCTGGCCCTTTGTTTCTGGCCCCCTCTTTCTGGCCCCCTGTTTCACGCCTGCTGTTTCTGGCCCCCTGTTTCTGGCCCCCTGTTTCTGGCACCTGTTTCTGGCCCCCTCTTTCTGGCCCCTGTTTCACGCCTGCTGTTTCTGGCCCCCTGTTTCTGGCCCCCTGTTTCTTGCCTCCTGTTTCTGGCCCCCAGTTTCTGGACCCCTGTTTCTGGCCCCTTCTTTCTGGCCCCTGTTTCTGGCCCCCTGTTTCACACCCCCTGTTTCACGCCCCCTCTTCAAACCCCCTGTTTCGCGCTCCCTGTTTCACGCTCCTTGTTTCACGCTCCCTGTTTCACGCCCCCTGTTTCACGCCCCCTGTTACTGGCCCCCTGTTTCTGGCCCCCTGTTTCACGCTCCCTCTTTCACACCCCCTGTTTCACACCCCCTGTATCTGGCCCTCTGTTTCTGGCCCCCTCTTTCTGGTCCCCTGTTTCTGGCCCCCTGTTTCACGCCCCCTGTTACTGGCCCCCTGTTTCTGGCCCCCTGTTTCACGCCCCCTCTTTGGCGCCCCCTGTTTCACACCCCCTGTATCTGGCCCTCTGTTTCTGGCCCCCTCTTTCTGGTCCCCTGTTTCTGGCTCCCTGTTTCGCGCCCCCTCTTTGGCGCCCCCTGTTTCTTGCCCCCTGTTTCACGCACCCTGTTTCTGACCCCCTGTTTCTGGCCCCCTGTTTCTTGCCCCCTCTTTCTGGCCCCCTCTTTCTGGCCTCCTGTTTCACGCCCTCTGTTTCTGCCCCCCTGTTTCTGGCCCCCTGTTTCACGGACTCTGTTTCTTACCCACTGTTTCTGGACCCCTGTTTCTGGCCCCATGTTTCACGCTGTCTGTTTCACGCCCCCTGTTTCACGCTCTCTGTTTCACGCCCTCTGTTTCTGACCCCCTTGTTTCACGCCCCCTGTTTCTGGCCCACTGTTTCTGGCCCGCTGTATCTAGCCCCCCATTTCACGCCCCTAGTTTCACGCCGTCTGTTTCACAACCCCTGTTTCTGACCCCCTCTGTTTCTGGCCCCCTGTTTGTGGCCCTCTGTTCCTGGCCTCCACTTTCTGGCCCCCAGTTTCTGGCCCTCTGTTTCTGGCTCCCTGTTTCACGCCCTCTGTTTCATGCCCACTATTTCACGCCCACTACTTCACGGCCCCTGTTACATGCCCCCGGTTTCACGCTCCCTGTTTCACGCCCCATCATTCACGCTTCCTGTTTTACGCTCCGTTTCACGACCCCTGTTTTGCGCCCCCTGTTTCGCGCCACCTGTTTCACGCCCCCTGTTTCTGGCCCCCCGTTTCTGGCTCCAGTTTCACGCCCCTGTTTCTGACCCCCTGTTTCTGACCCCCTGTTTCTGGCCCCCTGTTTCTGGCCCCCTGTTTCACACTCTCTGTTTCACGCCCTCTGTTTCACACCCTCTGTTTCACGCCCGCTGTTTCTGGCACCCTGTTTCTGGCCCCCTGTTTCTGGCCTCCTATTTCTGGCCCCCAGTTTCTGGCCCGCTGTTCCTGGTCCCCGGTTTCTGGCCCCCTGTTTCTGGCCCCTTTTCCTGGCCCCCTGTTTCTGGGCCCCTGTTTCACACCCCCTGTTTCTGGCCCCCTGTTTCTGGCCCCCTGTTTCTGGGCCCCTGTTTCGCGCCCCCTGTTTCTGGCCCCCAGCTGGTGCCCCCTGTTTGCACCCCCCGCTGTCTGGTGCCCCCTGTCTGGCGCCCCCTGTTTCGCGCCCCCTGTTTCGCGCTGCCTGTTTCTGACCCCCTGTTTCTGGCCCACTGTTTCTGGCCCCTTGTTTCTGGCACCCTCTTTCTGGCCCCCTGTTTCACGCCTGCTGTTTCACTCCACCTGTTTCATGCCCCCTGATTCTGGCCCCCTGTTTCAAACACACTGTTTCTGGCTCCCTGGTTCTGGCCCCCAGCATCTTGCCCCCTGTTTCACCCCACCTCGTTCCCCCCGCCTCTTACACCCCACCCGTTTCACGCCCCCTGTTTCAGGCCCTCTGTTTCATGCCCCATGTATCTGCCCCCCTGTTTCTGGCCCCCTGTTTCTTGCCCCCTGTTTCGGACTCCCTATTCCTGGCCCCCTGTTTCTGGCCCTGTTTTGCCCCTGTTTCCCACCCCCTGTTTCACACCCCCTGTTTAACGGCGCCTGTTTGGACGCCCCCTGTTTCTGGTCCCGGTTTATGGCCCCTGTTTCTGGGGGGGGGCCCCCTGTTTCTGGCCCCAGTCTCTGGACCCCTGTTTATGGTCCCTGGTTTCTGGACCCCCCTGTTTTCTGGCCCCCCTGTTTCAAACCCTGTAATCTGGCCCTCTGTTTCTGCCCCCTCTTTCTGGTCCACTGTTTCTGGCCCCTTGTTTTCTGGCCGCCCCCTGTTTGGCACCCCTTGTTTCTGGCCCCTGTTTCGCGCACCCTCTTTTGGCGCCCCCTTCGTTCTGGCCACCTGTTTCTGGGCCTCCTGTTTCTGGCCCCCAGTTTCTGGACCCCTGTTTCTGGCCCCTTCTTTCTGGCCCCTGTTTCTGGCCCCCTGTTTCACACCCCCTGTTTCACGCCCCGTCTTCAAACCCCCTGTTTCACGCTCCCTGTTTCACGCTCCCTGTTTCACCCTCCCTGTTTCACGCCCCCTGTTACTGGCCCCCTGTTTCTGGCCCCCTGTTTCACGTCCCCTCTTTCACACCCCCTGTTTCACACCCCCTGTATCTGGCCCTCTGTTTCTGGCCCCCTCTTTCTGGTCCCCTGATTCTGGCCCCCTGTTTCAAGCCCCCTGTTACTGGCCCCCTGTTTCAGGCCCCCTGTTTCACGCCCCCTCTTTGGCGCCCCCTGTTTCACACCCCCTGTATCTGGCCCGCTGTTTCTGGCCCCCTCTTTCTGGTCCCCTGTTTCTGGCTCCCTGTTTCGCGCCCCCTCTTTGGCGCCCCCTGTTTCTGGCCCCCTGTTTCACGCAACCTATTTCTGACCCCCTGTTTCTGGCCCCCTGTTTCTGGCCACCTGTTTCTGGCCCCCTCTTTCTGGCCCCCTGTTTCACGCCTGCTGTTTCTGGCCCCCTGTTTCTGGCCCCCTGTTTCACGGACTCTGTTTCTGACCCACTGTTTCTGGCCCCTGTTTCTGGCCCCCTGTTTCTGGAGCCCTGTTTCTTGCGCCCTGTTTCTGGCACCCTGTTTCTGGCCTCCACTTTCTGGCCCCCAGTTTCTGGCCCTCTGTTTCTGGCCCCCTCTTTCACGCCCTCTGTGTCACGTCCTCTGTTTCACGCCCACTATTTCACGGCCCCTGTTACGTGCCCCATCTTTCACGCTCCCTGTTTCACGCTCCCTGTTTCACGCTCCCTGTTTTGCGCCCCCTGTTTCGCGCCACCTGTTTCGCGCCCCCTGTTTCTGGCCCCCCGTTTCTGGCTCCAGTTTCACGCCCCTGTTTCACGCCCCCTGTGTCTGACCCCCTGTTTCTGGCCCCCTGTTTCTGGCCCCCTGTTTCATGCTCTCTGTTTCACGCCCTCTGTTTCACACCCTCTGTTTCACGCCCGCTGTTTCTGACCCCCTTGTTTCACGGCCCCTGATTCTGGCCAACTGTTTCACGCCCTCTGTTTCACGCCCTCTGTTTCACGCTCCCTGTTTCACGCCCACTGTTTCTGGTCCCCTGTTTCTGGCCCCCTGTTTCTGGCCCCCTGTTTCTGGCCTCCTATTTCTGGCCCCCAATTTCTGGCCCCCAGTTTCTGGTCCCCGGTTTCTGGCCCCCTGTTTCTGACCCCCTCTGTTTCTGGCCCCCTGTTTCTGGCCCTCTGTTTCTGGCCTCCACTTTCTGGCCCCCACTTTCTGGCCCCCTGTGTCTGGCTCCCTGTTTCACGCCCTCTGTTTCATGCCCAATATTTCACGCCCACTATTTCACGGCCCCTGTTACATTCCCCCGGTTTCACGCTCCCTGTTTCACGCCCCATCATTCACGCTTCCTGTTTTACGCTCCCTGTTTCACAACCCCTGTTTTGCGCCCCCTGTTTCGCGCCACCTGTTTCACCCCCCCTGTTTTGGCCCCCCCCGTTTCTGGCTCCAGTTTCATCGCCCCTCGTTCGGACCCCCTGTTTATGACCCCCTGTTTCTGGCCCCCTTGTTCTGGCCCCCTGTTTTGGCCCCCTGTTTCACCACTCTCTGTTTCACGCCCTCTGTTTCACACCCGGTTTCACGCCCGCTGTTTCTGGCCCCCAGTTTCGGGCCCCTGTTTCTGGGCCCCCCTATTTCTGGCCCCCCAGTTTCTGGCCGCTGTCTTGGTCCCGGGTTTTTGGCCCCCTTGTTTTGGCCCCTGTTTCCTGGCCCCCGGTTTCTGGGTCCCCTGTTTCACACCCCCTGTTTCTGGCCCCCTGTGTCTGGGCCCCCTGTTTTATGGGCCCCGTTCGCGCCCCCTGTTTCTGGGCCCCCTGCTGGTCCCCCTGTTTGCACCCCCCCTGTCTGGTGCCCTCTGTCTGGCGCCCCCTGTTTGGCGCCCCCTGTTTCGCGCTGCCTGTTTGTGACCCCCTGTTTCTGGCCCCCTGTTTCTGGCCCCTTGTTTCTGGCACCCTTTTTCTGGCCCACTGTTTCACGCCTGCTGTTTCACGCCACCTGTTTCATGCCCCCTGATTCTGGCCCCCTGTTTCAAACACCCTGTTTCTGGCTCCCTTTTTCTGGATCCCAGCTTCTTGCCCCCTGTTTCACCCCGCCTCGTTCCCCCCGCCTCTTTCACCCCACCCGTTTCACGCCCCTGTTTCAGGCCCTCTGTTTCATGCCCCATGTATCTGGACCCTGTTTCAGGCCCTCTGTTTCATGCCCCATGTATCTGGCCCCCTGTTTCACGGACTCTGTTTCGGGCCTCCTGTTTCTGGAACCCTGTTTGTGGCCCCCTGTTTCTGGCCCCCTGTTTCACGGACTCTGTTTCTGGCCCCCTGTTTCTGGCCCCCTGCTTCTGGCTCACTGTTTCTGGACCCCTGTTTCTGGCCCCTTGTTTCTAGCCCCTCGTTTCTGGCCCACTGTTTCACGTCCCCTGTTTCTGACCCACTGTTTCTGGCCCCCTGTTTTTGGCCCCCTGTTTCACGCCCCGTATGACGGCCCCTGTTTCATGCCCCTTGTTTCTGGCCCTCTGTTTCACGCCCCCTGTTTCTGGCCCTGTTTCTGGCCCCCTGTTTCGGACTCCCTATTCCTGGCCTCCTGTTTCTGGCCCCCTGTTTCACGCCCCCTCTTTCACACACCCTGTTTCACACCCCCTGTATCTGGCCCTCTGTTTCTGGCCCCCTCTTTCTGGTCCCCTGTTTCTGGCCCCTGTTTCACGCCCCCTGTTACTGGCCCCCTGTTTCTGGCCCCTGTTTCACGCCCCTCTTTGCGCCCCCTGTTTCGCACCCCCTGTATCTGGCCCTTTGTTTCTGGCCCCCTCTTTCTGGCCCCCTGTTTCACGCCTGCTGTTTCTGGCCCCCTGTTTCTGGCCCCCTGTTTCTGGCCACCTGTTTCTGGCCCCTCTTTCTGGCCCCCTGTTTCACGCCTGCTGTTTCTGGCCCCCTGTTTCTGGCCCCCTGTTTCTTGCCTCCTGTTTCTGGCCCCCAGTTTCTGGACCCCTGTTTCTGGCCCCTTCTTTCTGGCCCCTGTTTCTGGCCCCCTGTTTCACACCCCCTGTTTCACGCCCCTCTTCAAACCCCCTGTTCGCGCTCCCTGTTTCACGCTCCTTGTTTCACGCTCCCTGTTTCACGCCCCCTGTTTCACGCCCCCTGTTACTGGCCCCCTGTTTCTGGCCCCCTGTTTCACGCCCCCTCTTTGGCGCCCCCTGTTTCACACCCCCTGTATCTGGCCCTCTGTTTCTGGCCCCCTCTTTCTGGTCCCCTGTTTCTGGCTCCCTGTTTCGCGCCCCCTCTTTGGCGCCCCCTGTTTCTTGCCCCCTGTTTCACGCACCCTGTTTCTGACCCCCTGTTTCTGGCCCCCTGTTTCTTGCCCCCTCTTTCTGGCCCCCTCTTTCTGGCCTCCTGTTTCACGCCCTCTGTTTCTGCCCCCCTGTTTCTGGCCCCCTGTTTCACGGACTCTGTTTCTTACCCACTGTTTCTGGACCCCTGTTTCTGGCCCCATGTTTCACGCTGTCTGTTTCACGCCCCCTGTTTCACGCTCTCTGTTTCACGCCCTCTGTTTCTGACCCCCTTGTTTCACGCCCCCTGTTTCTGGCCCACTGTTTCTGGCCCGCTGTATCTAGCCCCCCATTTCACGCCCCTAGTTTCACGCCGTCTGTTTCACAACCCCTGTTTCTGACCCCCTCTGTTTCTGGCCCCCTGTTTCTGGCCCTCTGTTCCTGGCCTCCACTTTCTGGCCCCCAGTTTCTGGCCCTCTGTTTCTGGCTCCCTGTTTCACGCCCTCTGTTTCATGCCCACTATTTCACGCCCACTATTTCACGGCCCCTGTTACATGCCCCCGGTTTCACGCTCCCTGTTTCACGCCCCATCATTCACGCTTCCTGTTTTACGCTCCCTGTTTCACGACCCCTGTTTTGCGCCCCCTGTTTCGCGCCACCTGTTTCACGCCCCCTGTTTCTGGCCCCCCGTTTCTGGCTCCAGTTTCACGCCCCTGTTTCTGACCCCCTGTTTCTGACCCCCTGTTTCACACTCTCTGTTTCACGCCCTCTGTTTCACACCCTCTGTTTCACGCCCGCTGTTTCTGGCCCCCTGTTTCTGGCCCCCTGTTTCTGGCCTCCTATTTCTGGCCCCCAGTTTCTGGCCCGCTGTTCCTGGTCCCCGGTTTCTGGCCCCCTGTTTCTGGCCCCTTTTCCTGGCCCCCTGTTTCTGGGCCCCTGTTTCACACCCCCTGTTTCCCCCTGTTTCTGGCCTGGCGCCCCCTGTTTCTGGCCCCCAGCTGGTGCCCCCTGTTTGCACCCCCCGCTGTCTGGTGCCCCCTGTCTGGCGCCCCCTGTTTGGCGCCCCCTGTTTCGCGCTGCCTGTTTCTGACCCCCTGTTTCTGGCCCCCTGTTTCTGGCCCCTTGTTTCTGGCACCCTCTTTCTGGCCCCCTGTTTCACGCCTGCTGTTTCACGCCACCTGTTTCATGCCCCCTGATTCTGGCCCCCTGTTTCAAACACCCTGTTTCTGGCTCCCTGGTTCTGGCCCCCAGCATCTTGCCCCCTGTTTCACCCCACCTCGTTCCCCCCGCCTCTTACACCCCACCCGTTTCACGCCCCCTGTTTCAGGCCCTCTGTTTCATGCCCCATGTATCTGCCCCCCTGTTTCAGGCCCTCTGTTTCATGCCCCATGTATCTGGCCCCCTGTTTCACGGACTCTGTTTCGGGCCTCCTGTTTCTGGAACCCTGTTTGTGGCCCCCTGTTTCTGGCCCCCTGTTTCACGGACTCTGTTTCTGGCCCCCTGTTTCTGGCCCCCTGCTTCTGGCTCACTGTTTCTGGACCCCTGTTTCTGGCCCCTTGTTTCTAGCCCCTCGTTTGGGGCCCACTGTTTCACGTCCCCTGTTTCTGACCCACTGTTTCTGGCCCCCTGTTTTTGGCCCCCTGTTTCACGCCCAGTATGACGGCCCCTGTTTCATGCCCCTTGTTTCTGGCCCTCTGTTTCACGCCCCCTGTTTCTGGCCCCCTGTTTCTGCCCCCTGTTTCCCACCCCCTGTTTCACACCCCCTGTTTAACGGCGCCTGTTTGACGCCCCCTGTTTCTGGCTCCCGGTTTCTGGCCCCTGGTTTCTGGCCCCCTGTTTCTGGCCCCCTGTGTCTGGCCCCCGTTTCTGGACCCCTGTTTCTGGCCCCTTGTTTCTGGCCCCTGTTTCTGGCCCCCTGTTTCACAACCCCTGTAGCTGGCCCTCTGTTTCTGGCCCCTCTTTCTGGTCCCCTGTTTCTGGCCCCTTGTTTTGCGCCCCCTGTTTGGCACCCCCTGTTTCTGGCCCCCAGTTTCGCGCCCCCTCTTTGGCGCCCCCTGTTTCTGGCCCCCTGTTTCTGGCCTCCTGTTTCTGGCCCCCAGTTTCTGGACCCCTGTTTCTGGCCCCTTCTTTCTGGCCCCTGTTTCTGGCCCCCTGTTTGACACCCCCTGTTTCAAGCCCCTTCTTCAAACCCCCTCCCCCTGTTTCACACCCGCTTTTTCACGCTCCCTGTTTAACGCCCCCTGTTTCACGCCCCCTGTTACTGGCCCCCTGTTTCTGGCCCCCTGTTTCACGCCCCCTCTTTCACACCCCCTGTTTCACACCCCCTGTATCTGGCCCTCTGTTTCTGGCCCCCTCTTTCTGGTCCCCTGTTTCTGGCCTCCTGTTTCACGCCCCCTGTTTCTGGCCCCCTGTTTCACGCCCCCTCTTTGGCGCCCCCTGTTTCACACCCCCTGTATCAGGCCCTCTGTTTCTGGCCCCCTCTTTCTGGTCCCCTGTTTCTGGCTCCCTGTTTCGCGCCCCCTCTTTGGCTCCCCCTGTTTCTGGCCCCCTGTTTCACGCAACCTATTTCTGACCCCCTGTTTCTGGCCCCCTGTTTCTGGCCACCTGTTTCTGGCCCCCTCTTTCTGGCCCCCTGTTTCACGCCTGCTGTTTCTGGCCCCCTGTTTCTGGCCCCCTGTTTCACGGACTCTGTTTCTGACCCACTGTTTCTGGCCCCTGTTTCTGGCCCCCTGTTTCTGGAGCCCTGTTTCTTGCGCCCTGTTTCTGGCCCCCTGTTTCTGGCCTCCACTTTCTGGCCCCCAGTTTCTGGCCCTCTGTTTCTGGCCCCCTGTTTCACGCCCTCTGTGTCACGTCCTCTGTTTCACGCCCACTATTTCACGGCCCCTGTTACGTGCCCCATCTTTCACGCTCCCTGTTTCACGCTCCCTGTTTCACGACCCCTGTTTTGCGCCCCCTGTTTCGCGCCACCTGTTTCGCGCCCCCTGTTTCTGGCCCCCCGTTTCTGGCTCCAGTTTCACGCCCCTGTTTCACGCCCCCTGTGTCTGACCCCCTGTTTCTGGCCCCCTGTTTCTGGCCCCCTGTTTCACGCTCTCTGTTTCACGCCCTCTGTTTCACACCCTCTGTTTCACGCCCCCTGTTTCTGACCCCCTTGTTTCACGGCCCCTGATTCTGGCCACCTGTTTCACGCCCTCTGTTTCACGCCCTCTGTTTCACGCTCCCTGTTTCACGCCCGCTGTTTCTGGTCCCCTGTTTCTGGCCCCCTGTTTCTGGCCTCCTATTTCTGGCCCCCAATTTCTGGCCCCCAGTTTCTGGTCCCCGGTTTCTGGCCCCCTGTTTCTGACCCCCTCTGTTTCTGGCCCCCTGTTTCTGGCCCTCTGTTTCTGGCCTCCACTTTCTGGCCCCCACTTTCTGGCCCCCTGTTTCTGGCTCCCTGTTTCACGCCCTCTGTTTCATGCCCACTATTTCACGCCCACTATTTCACGGCCCCTGTTACATGCCCCCGGTTTCACGCTCCCTGTTTCACGCCCCATCATTCACGCTTCCTGTTTTACGCTCCCTGTTTCACGACCCCTGTTTTGCGCCCCCTGTTTCGCGCCACCTGTTTCACGCCCCCTGTTTCTGGCCCCCCGTTTCTGGCTCCAGTTTCACGCCCCTGTTTCTGACCCCCTGTTTCTGGCCCCCTGTTTCTGGCCCCCTGTTTCACACTCTCTGTTTCACGCCCTCTGTTTCACACCCTCTGTTTCACGCCCGCTGTTTCTGGCCCCCTGTTTCTGGCCCCCTGTTTCTGGCCTCCTATTTCTGGCCCCCAGTTTCTGGCCCGCAGTTCCTGGTTCCCGGTTTCTGGCCCCCTGTTTCTGGCCCCTTTTCCTGGCCCCCTGTTTCTGGGCCCCTGTTTCACACCCCCTGTTTCTGGCCCCCTGTTTCTGCCCTCTGTTTCTGGCCCCCTCTTTCTGGTCCCTTTTTTCTTGCCCCCTGTTTCACGCCCCCTGTACTGGCCCCCTGTTTCTGGCCCCTGTTTCACGCCCCCTCTTTGGCGCCCCCTGTTTTCAACCACCCCTGTACTGGCCCTCTGTTTCTGGCCCCCTCTTTCTGGTCCCCTGTTTCTGGCTCCCTGTTTCGCGCCCCCTCTTTTGCGCCCCCGTTTCTGGCCCCCTGTTTCATGCACCCTCTTTCTGCCCCCTGTTTCTGGCCCCCTCTTTCTGGCCCCCTCTTTCTGGCCCCCTGTTTCACGCCCGCTGTTTCTGGCCCCCTTTTTCTGGCCCCCTGTTTCACGGACTCTGTTTCTGACCCACTGTTTCTGGCCCCCTGTTTTTGGCCCCCTGTTTCACGCCCCTGTTTCATGCCCCCTGTTTCACGCCCCCTGTTTCTCGCCCCCTGTTTCTCGCCCCCTGTTTCACGCCCTCTGTTTCACGCCCCCTGTTTCTGGCCCCCTGTTTCTGGCCCCCTGTTTCTGGCCTCCTATTTCTGGCCCCCAGTTTCTGGCCCCCAGTTTCTGGTCCCCGGTTTCTGGCCCCCTGTTTCTGGCCCCTTTTTCTGGCCCCCTGTTTCGCGCCCCCTGTTTGTGGCCCCCGGTTTCTGGCCCCCTCTTTCACGCCCCCTGTTTCACGCCACCCGTTTCACGCCCCCTGTTTCAGGCCCTCTGTTTCATGCCCCATGTATCTGGCCCCCGGTTTCAGGCCCTCTGTTTCATGCCCCATGTATCTGGCCCCATGTTTCACGGACTCTGTTTCGGGCCTCCTGTTTCTGGAACCCTGTTTGTGGCCCCCTGTTTCTGGCCCCCTGTTTCACGGACACTGTTTCTGGCCCCCTGCTTCTGGCCCCCTGCTTCTGGCCCCCTGATTCTGGCCCCCTGTTTCTGGACCCCTGTTTCTGGCCCCTTGTTTCTGGCCCCTTGTTTCTAGCCCCTTGTTTCTGGCCCACTGTTTCACGTCCCCTGTTTCTGACCCACTGTTTCTGGCCGCCTGTTTTTGGCCCCCTGTTTCACGCCCTGTATGACGGCCCCTGTTTCATGCCCCATGTTTCACGCCCCCTGTTTCACGCCCCCTGTTTCATGACCCCTGTTTCATGCCCCCTGTTTTATGCACCCTGATTCATGCCCCCTGTTTCACGCCCCCTGTTTCAAGCACCCTGTTTCACGCACCCTGATTCACGACCCTGTTTCACGCCCCCTGTTTCTTGCCCCTTGTTTCTGGCCCTCTGTTTCACGCCCCCTGTTTCACGCCCCCTGTTTCATGTCCGCTGTTTCTGGCCCACTGTTTCTGGAGCCCTGTTTCTGGGCCCCTGTTTCTGGCCCCTTGTTTCATGTCCACTGTTTCTGGCCCCCTGTTTCTGGCCCCCTGTTTCTGGCCCACTGTTTCTGGCCTCCACTTTCTGGCCCCCAGTTTCTGGCCCTCTGTTTCTGGCTCCCTGTTTCACGCCCTCTGTTTCACGCCCTCTGTTTCACGCCCACTATTTCACGGCCCCTGTTACATGCCCCCGGTTTCACGCTCCCTGTTTCACGCCCCATCTTTGGCGCCCCCTGTTTCGCACCCCCTGTATCTGGCCCTTTGTTTCTGGCCCCCTCTTTCTGGCCCCCTGTTTCACGCGCTTTTTCTGGCCCCCTGTTTCTGGCCCCCTGTTTCTGGCCACCTGTTTCTGGCCCCTCTTTCTGGCCCCCTGTTTCACGCCTGCTGTTTCTGGCCCCCTGTTTCTGGCCCCCTGTTTCTTGCCTCCTGTTTCGGCCCCAGTTTCTGGACCCCTGTTTCTGGCCCCTTCTTTCTGCCTGTTTCTGGCCCCCTGTTTCACACCCCCTGTTACTGGCCCCCTGTTTCTGGCCCCCTGTTTCACGCCCCCTCTTTGGCGCCCCCTGTTTCACACCCCCTGTATCTGGCCCTCTGTTTCTGGCCCCCTCTTTCTGGTCCCCTGTTTCTGGCTCCCTGTTTCGCGCCCCCTCTTTGGCGCCCCCTGTTTCTTGCCCCCTGTTTCACGCACCCTGTTTCTGACCCCCTGTTTCTGGCCCCCTGTTTCTTGCCCCCTCTTTCTGGCCCCCTCTTTCTGGCCTCCTGTTTCACGCCCTCTGTTTCTGCCCCCCTGTTTCTGGCCCCCTGTTTCACGGACTCTGTTTCTTACCCACTGTTTCTGGACCCCTGTTTCTGGCCCCATGTTTCACGCTGTCTGTTTCACGCCCCCTGTTTCACGCTCTCTGTTTCACGCCCTCTGTTTCTGACCCCCTTGTTTCACGCCCCCTGTTTCTGGCCCACTGTTTCTGGCCCGCTGTATCTAGCCCCCCATTTCACGCCCCTAGTTTCACGCCGTCTGTTTCACAACCCCTGTTTCTGACCCCCTCTGTTTCTGGCCCCCTGTTTCTGGCCCTCTGTTCCTGGCCTCCACTTTCTGGCCCCCAGTTTCTGGCCCTCTGTTTCTGGCTCCCTGTTTCACGCCCTCTGTTTCATGCCCACTATTTCACGCCCACTATTTCACGGCCCCTGTTACATGCCCCCGGTTTCACGCTCCCTGTTTCACGCCCCATCATTCACGCTTCCTGTTTTACGCTCCCTGTTTCACGACCCCTGTTTTGCGCCCCCTGTTTCGCGCCACCTGTTTCACGCCCCCTGTTTCTGGCCCCCCGTTTCTGGCTCCAGTTTCACGCCCCTGTTTCTGACCCCCTGTTTCTGGCCCCCTGTTTCACACTCTCTGTTTCACGCCCTCTGTTTCACACCCTCTGTTTCACGCCCGCTGTTTCTGGCCCCCTGTTTCTGGCCCCCTGTTTCTGGCCTCCTATTTCTGGCCCCCAGTTTCTGGCCCGCTGTTCCTGGTCCCCGGTTTCTGGCCCCCTGTTTCTGGCCCCTTTTCCTGGCCCCCTGTTTCTGGGCCCCTGTTTCACACCCCCTGTTTCTGGCCCCCTGTTTCTGGCCCCCTGTTTCTGGGCCCCTGTTTCGCGCCCCCTGTTTCTGGCCCCCAGCTGGTGCCCCCTGTTTGCACCCCCCGCTGTCTGGTGCCCCCTGTCTGGCGCCCCCTGTTTCGCGCCCCCTGTTTCGCGCTGCCTGTTTCTGACCCCCTGTTTCTGGCCCACTGTTTCTGGCCCCTTGTTTCTGGCACCCTCTTTCTGGCCCCCTGTTTCACGCCTGCTGTTTCACGCCACCTGTTTCATGCCCCCTGATTCTGGCCCCCTGTTTCAAACACCCTGTTTCTGGCTCCCTGGTTCTGGCCCCCAGCATCTTGCCCCCTGTGTCACCCCACCTCGTTCCCCCCGCCTCTTACACCCCACCCGTTTCACGCCCCCTGTTTCAGGCCCTCTGTTTCATGCCCCATGTATCTGCCCCCCTGTTTCAGGCCCTCTGTTTCATGCCCCATGTATCTGGCCCCCTGTTTCACGGACTCTGTTTCGGGCCTCCTGTTTCTGGAACCCTGTTTGTGGCCCCCTGTTTCTGGCCCCCTGTTTCACGGACTCTGTTTCTGGCCCCCTGTTTCTGGCCCCCTGCTTCTGGCTCACTGTTTCTGGACCCCTGTTTCTGGCCCCTTGTTTCTAGCCCCTCGTTTCTGGCCCACTGTTTCACGTCCCCTGTTTCTGACCCACTGTTTCTGGCCCCCTGTTTTTGGCCCCCTGTTTCACGCCCCGTATGACGGCCCCTGTTTCATGCCCCTTGTTTCTGGCCCTCTGTTTCACGCCCCCTGTTTCTGGCCCCCTGTTTCTGCCCCCTGTTTCCCACCCCCTGTTTCACACCCCCTGTTTAACGGCGCCTGTTTGACGCCCCCTGTTTCTGGCTCCCGGTTTCTGGCCCCCGGTTTCTGGCCCCCTGTTTCTGGCCCCCAGTTCCTGGACCCCTGTTTCTGGCCCCTTGTTTCTGGCCCCTGTTTCTGGCCCCCTGTTTCACAACCCCTGTATCTGGCCCTCTGTTTCTGGCCCCCTCTTTCTGGTCCCCTGTTTCTGGCCCCTTGTTTTGTGCCCCCTGTTTGGCACCCCCTGTTTCTGGCCCCCTGTTTCGCGCCCCCTCTTTGGCGCCCCCTGTTTCTGGCCCCCTGTTTCTGGCCTCCTGTTTCTGGCCCCCAGTTTCTGGACCCCTGTTTCTGGCCCCTTCTTTCTGGCCCCTGTTTCTGGCCCCCTGTTTGACACCCCCTGTTTCAAGCCCCTTCTTCAAACCCCCTCCCCCTGTTTCACACCCGCTTTTTCACGCTCCCTGTTTCACGCTCCCTGTTTAACGCCCCCTGTTTCACGCCCCCTGTTACTGGCCCCCTGTTTCTGGCCCCCTGTTTCACGCCCCCTCTTTCACACCCCCTGTTTCACACCCCCTGTATCTGGCCCTCTGTTTCTGGCCCCCTCTTTCTGGTCCCCTGTTTCTGGCCCCCTGTTTCACGCCCCCTGTTACTGGCCCACTTTTTCTGGCCCCCTGTTTCACGCCCCCTCTTTGGCGCCCCCTGTTTCACACCCCCTGTATCAGGCCCTCTGTTTCTGGCCCCCTCTTTCTGGTCCCCTGTTTCTGGCTCCCTGTTTCGCGCCCCCTCTTTGGCGCCCCCTGTTTCTGGCCCCCTGTTTCACGCAACCTATTTCTGACCCCCTGTTTCTGGCCCCCTGTTTCTGGCCACCTGTTTCTGGCCCCCTCTTTCTGGCCCCCTGTTTCACGCCTGCTGTTTCTGGCCCCCTGTTTCTGGCCCCCTGTTTCACGGACTCTGTTTCTGACCCACTGTTTCTGGCCCCCTGTTTCTGGCCCCCTGTTTCTGGAGCCCTGTTTCTTGCGCCCTGTTTCTGGCCCCCTGTTTCTGGCCTCCACTTTCTGGCCCCCAGTTTCTGGCCCTCTGTTTCTGGCCCCCTGTTTCACGCCCTCTGTGTCACGTCCTCTGTTTCACGCCCACTATTTCACGGCCCCTGTTACGTGCCCCATCTTTCACGCTCCCTGTTTCACGCTCCCTGTTTCACGACCCCTGTTTTGCGCCCCCTGTTTCGCGCCACCTGTTTCGCGCCCCCTGTTTCTGGCCCCCCGTTTCTGGCTCCAGTTTCACGCCCCTGTTTCACGCCCCCTGTGTCTGACCCCCTGTTTCTGGCCCCCTGTTTCTGGCCCCCTGTTTCACGCTCTCTGTTTCACGCCCTCTGTTTCACACCCTCTGTTTCACGCCCGCTGTTTCTGACCCCCTTGTTTCACGGCCCCTGATTCTGGCCACCTGTTTCACGCCCTCTGTTTCACGCCCTCTGTTTCACGCTCCCTGTTTCACGCCCGCTGTTTCTGGTCCCCTGTTTCTGGCCCCCTGTTTCTGCCTCCTATTTCTGGCCCCCAATTTCTGGCCCCCAGTTTCTGGTCCCCGGTTTCTGGCCCCCTGTTTCTGACCCCCTCTGTTTCTGGCCCCCTGTTTCTGGCCCTCTGTTTCTGGCCTCCACTTTCTGGCCCCCACTTTCTGGCCCCCTGTTTCTGGCTCCCTGTTTCACGCCCTCTGTTTCATGCCCACTATTTCACGCCCACTATTTCACGGCCCCTGTTACATGCCCCCGGTTTCACGCTCCCTGTTTCACGCCCCATCATTCACGCTTCCTGTTTTACGCTCCCTGTTTCACGACCCCTGTTTTGCGCCCCCTGTTTCGCGCCACCTGTTTCACGCCCCCTGTTTCTGGCCCCCCGTTTCTGGCTCCAGTTTCACGCCCCTGTTTCTGACCCCCTGTTTCTGACCCCCTGTTTCTGGCCCCCTGTTTCACACTCTCTGTTTCACGCCCTCTGTTTCTGGCCCTCTGTTTCACGCCCCCTGTTTCTGGCCTCCTATTTCTGGCCCCCAGTTTCTGGCCCGCAGTTCCTGGTCCCCGGTTTCTGGCCCCCTGTTTCTGGCCCCTTTTCCTGGCCCCCTGTTTCTGGGCCCCTGTTTCCACCCCCGTTTCTGGCCCCTGTTTGGCTCTGTTTCTGGCCCCCTCTTTCTGGTCCCTGTTTCTTGCCCCCTGTTTCACGCCTGTTACTGGCCCCTGTTTCGGCCCCCTGTTTCACGCCCCCTCTTTGGCGCCCCCTGTTTCACACCCCCTGTATCTGGCCCCTGTTTCTGGCCCCCTCTTTCTGGTCCCCTGTTTCTGGCTCCCTGTTTCGCGCCCCCTCTTTTGGCCCCCTGTTTCTGGCCCTGTTTCACGCCCCCTGTTTCTGACCCCCTGTTTCTGGCCCCTCTTCTGCCCCCTCTTTCTGGCCCCTGTTTCACGCCCGCTGTTTCTGCCCCCTTTTTCTGGCCCCCTGTTTCACGGACTCTGTTTCTGACCCACTGTTTCTGGCCCCCTGTTTTTGGCCCCCTGTTTCACGCACCCTGTTTCATGCCCCCTGTTTCATGCACCCTGATTCACGCCCCCTGTTTCTCGCCCCTTGTTTCACGCCCTCTGTTTCACGCTCCCTGTTTCACGCCCGCTGTTTCTGGCCCCCTGTTTCTGGCCCCCTGTTTCTGACTTCCTATTTCTGGCCCCCAGTTTCTGGCCCCCAGTTTCTGGTCCCCGGTTTCTGGCCCCCTGTTTCTGGCCCCTTTTTCTGGCCCCCTGTTTCGCGCCCCCTGTTTGTGGCCCCCGGTTTCTGGCCCCCTCTTTCACGCCCCCTGTTTCACGCCACCCGTTTCACGCCCCCTGTTTCAGGCCCTCTGTTTCATGCCCCATGTATCTGGCCCCCGGTTTCAGGCCCTCTGTTTCATGCCCCATGTATCTGGCCCCATGTTTCACGGACTCTGTTTCGGGCCTCCTGTTTCTGGAACCCTGTTTGTGGCCCCCTGTTTCTGGCCCCCTGTTTCACGGACACTGTTTCTGGCCCCCTGCTTCTGGCCCCCTGCTTCTGGCCCCCTGATTCTGGCCCCCTGTTTCTGGACCCCTGTTTCTGGCCCCTTGTTTCTGGCCCCTTGTTTCTAGCCCCTTGTTTCTGGCCCACTGTTTCACGTCCCCTGTTTCTGACCCACTGTTTCTGGCCGCCTGTTTTTGGCCCCCTGTTTCACGCCCTGTATGACGGCCCCTGTTTCATGCCCCATGTTTCACGCCCCCTGTTTCACGCCCCCTGTTTCATGACCCCTGTTTCATGCCCCCTGTTTTATGCACCCTGATTCATGCCCCCTGTTTCACGCCCCCTGTTTCAAGCACCCTGTTTCACGCACCCTGATTCACGACCCTGTTTCACGCCCCCTGTTTCTTGCCCCTTGTTTCTGGCCCTCTGTTTCACGCCCCCTGTTTCACGCCCCCTGTTTCATGTCCGCTGTTTCTGGCCCACTGTTTCTGGAGCCCTGTTTCTGGGCCCCTGTTTCTGGCCCCTTGTTTCATGTCCACTGTTTCTGGCCCCCTGTTTCTGGCCCCCTGTTTCTGGCCCACTGTTTCTGGCCTCCACTTTCTGGCCCCCAGTTTCTGGCCCTCTGTTTCTGGCTCCCTGTTTCACGCCCTCTGTTTCACGCCCTCTGTTTCACGCCCACTATTTCACGGCCCCTGTTACATGCCCCCGGTTTCACGCTCCCTGTTTCACGCCCCATCTTTCACGCTCCCTGTTTCACGCTCCCTGTTTCACGACCCCTGTTTTGCGGCCCCTGTTTCGCGCCACCTGTTTCACGCCCCCTGTTTCTGGCCCCCCGTTTCTGGCTCCAGTTTCACGCCCCTGTTTCTGACCCCCTGTTTCTGACCCCCTCTTTCTGGCCCCCTGTTTCACGCCCTCTGTTTCACGCCCGCTGTTTCTGGCCCCCTTTTTCTGGCCCCCTGTTTCTGGCCTCCTATTTCTGGCCCCCAGTTTCTGGCCCTCAGTTCCTGATCCCCGGTTTCTGGCCCCCTGTTTCTGGCCCCTTTTCCTGGCCCCCTGTTTCTGGCCCCCTGTTTCTGGGCCCCTGTTTCTGGCCCCCTGTTTCTGGCTCCCTGTTTCTCGCCCCCTGTTTCTGGCCCCCTGTTT
>JAGIQG010000616.1:0-21685 GCA_024679065.1 Sphyrna mokarran | reverse complement strand
ATCATCCTGCTTAACTCACAGAAATCAGAAATCACACTGTTTAACTCTCAGAAAACAGGAATCATCCTGTTTAACTCTCAGAGAGCAGGAATCATCCTCTTTAACTCTCAGAGAACAGGAATCATCCTGTTTAACTCTCAGAAAGCAGAAATCATCCTGTTTACCTCAGAGAGCAGAAATCATCCTGTTTAACTCTCAGAGAGCAGGAATCATCCTGTTTAACTCTCAGAGAACAGGAATCTTCCTGTTTAACTCTCAGAGATCAGGAATCATCCTGTTTAACTTTTAGAAAGCAGAAATCATCCTGTTTAACTCTCAAGGAACAGGAATCTTCCTCTTTAACTGTCAGAGAACAGGAATCTTCCTGTTTAACTCTCAGGGCAGGAATCATCCTGTTTAACTCTCAGAGAGCAGGAATCTTCCTCTTCAACTCTCAGACAGCAGGAATCATCCTGTATAACTCTCAGAGAACAGGAATCTTCCTGTTTAACTCTCAGAAAGCAGAAATCATCCTGTTTAACTCTCAGAGAGCAGGAATCATCCTGTTTAACTCTCAGAGAGCAGAAATCAACCTGTTTAAATCTCAGAGATCAGGAACCATCCTGTTTAACTCTCCGAGAACAGGAATCATCCTGTTTAACTCTCAAGAGCAGGAATCATCCTGTTTAACTCTCAGAAAGCAGAAATCAACCTGTTTAACACTCAGAGAACAGGAATCATCCTGTTTAACTCTCAGAGAGCAGGAATCATCCTGTTTAACTCTCAGAGAACAGGAATCTTCCTGTTTAACTCTCAGAGAACAGGAATCATCCTGTTTAACTCTCAGAAAGCAGAAATCATCCTGTTTTACTCTCAGAGAACAGGAATCTACCTGTTTAAGTCTCAGAGAGCAGGAATCATCCTGTTTAACTCTCAGAAAGCAGAAATCATCCTGTTTAACTCTCAGAGAACAGGAATCTTCCTGTTTAACTCTCAGAGAACACGAATTATCCTCTTTAACTCTCAGAAAGCAGAAATCATCCTGTTTAACTCTCAGAGAGCAGGAATCATCCTGTTTAACTCTCAGAGAGCAGGAATCACCCTGTTTAACTCTCAGAGAACAGGAATCTTCCTGTTTAACTCTCAGAGAACAGGAATCTTCCTGTTTAACTCTCAGAGAACAGGAATCATCCTGTTTAACTATCAGAGAACAGGAATCATCCTGTTTAGCTCTCAGAGAGCAGGAATCATCCTGTTTAACTCTCAGAGAACAGGAATCATCCTGTTTAACTCTCAGAGAGCAGGAATCATCCTGTTTAACTCTCAGAGAGCAGGAATCATCCTGTTTAACTCTCAGAGAACAGGAATCATCCTGTTTAACTCTCAGAGAGCAGGAATCATCCTGTTTAACTCTCAGAGAACAGGAATCTTCCTGTTTAACTCTCAGAAAGCAGAAATCATCCTGTTTAACTCTCAGAGAACAGGAATCATCCTGTTTAACTCTCAGAGAACAGGAAATATCCTGTTTAACTCTCAGAGAACAGGAATCATCCCGTTTAACTCTCAGAGAACAGGAATCATCCCGTTTAACTCTCAGAGAACAGGAATCATCCTGTTTAACTCTCAGAAAGCAGAAATCATCCTGTTTAAATCTCAGAGATCAGGAATCATCCTGTTTAACTCTCCGAATACAGGTATCATACTGTTTAACTCACAGAGATCAGGAATAACCCTGTTTATCTCTCAGTATACAGGAATTATCCTGTTTAACTCTCAGAGAGCAGGAAACGTCCTGTTCAACTCTCAGAGAGCAGGAATCATCGTGTTTAACTCTCAGAGAACAGGAATCTTCCTGTTTAACTCTCAGAAAGCAGAAATCATCCTGTTTAACTCTCAGAGAGCAGGAATCATCCTGTTTCACTCTCAGAGAACAGGAATCTTCCTGTTTAACTCTCAGAGATCTGGAATCATCCTGTTTCACTCTCAGAAAGCAGAAATCATCCTGTTTAACTCTCAGAGAACTGGAATCATCCTGCGTAACACTCAGAAATCAGAAATCATCCTGTTTAACTCTCAGAGAACAGGAATCTTCCTGTTTAACTCTCAGAAAGCAGAAATCATCGTCTTTAACTCTCAGGGAACAGGAATCATCCTGTTTCACTCTCAGAAAGCAGAAATCATCCTGTTTAACTCTCAGAGAGCAGGAATCACCCTGTTTAACTCTGAGAGCAGGAATCACCCTGTTTAACTCTCAGAAAGCAGAAATCATCCTGTTTAACTCTCAGAGAGTAGGAATCATCCTGTTTAACCCTCAGGAAGCAGTAATCATCCTGTTTAACTCTCAGAGATCAGGAATCATCCTGTTTAACTCTCAGACAGCAGGAATCATCCTGTATAACTCTCGGAGAGCAGGAATCACCCTGTTCAACTCTCAGAGAGCAGGAATCATCCTGTTTAACTCTAAGAGAACAGGAATCTTCCTGTTTAACTCTCAGAAAGCAGAAATCATCCTGTTTAACTCTCAGAGAGCAGGAATCATTCTGTTTAACTCTCAGAGAACAGGAATCTTCCTGTTTAACTCTCAGAGATCTGGAATCATCCTGTTTAACTCTCAGAAAGCAGAAATCATCCTGTTTAACTCTCAGGGAACAGGAATCTTCCTCTTTAACTCTCAGAGAACAGGAATCATCCTGCGTATCTCTCAGAAAGCAGAAATCATCCTGTTTAACTCTCAGAGAACAGGAATCTTCCTGTTTAACTCTCAGAAAGTAGAAATCATCGTCTTTAACTCTCAGAGAACAGGAATCATCCTGTTTCACTCTCAGAAAGGAGAAATCATCCTGTTTACCTGAGAGAGCAGAAATCATCCTGTTGAACTCTCAGAGAGCAGGAATCATTCTTTTTAATTCTAAGAGAACAGGAATCTTCCTGTTTAACTCTCAGAGATCAGGAATAATCCTGTTTAACTTTTAGAAAGCAGAAATCATCCTGTTTAACTCTCAGGCAACAGGAATCTTCCTCTTTAACTGTCAGAGAACAGGAATCATCCTGTTTACCTCTCAGAAAGCAGGAATCATCCTGTTTAACTCACAGAGGGCAGGAATCATCCTGTTTAACTCTCAGAGAACAGGAATCTTCCTGTTTAACTCTCAGAAAGCAGAAATCATCCTGTTTAACTCTCAGAGAACAGGAATCATCCTGGTTAAGTCTCAGAGAACAGGAATCCTCCTGTTTAACTCTCAGAAAGGAGAAATCATCCTGTTTAACTCTCAGAGATCTGGAATCATCCTGTTTAACTCTCAGAAAGCAGAAATCATCCTGTTTAACTCTCAGGGAACAGGAATCTTCCTCTTTAACTCTCAGAGAACAGGAATCATCCTGCTTAACTCTCAGAAAGCAGAAATCATCGTCTTTAACTCTCAGAGAACAGGAATCATCCTGTTTCACTCTCAGAAAGCAGAAATCATCCTGTTTACCTCAGAGAGCAGGAATCATCCTGTTTAACTCTCAGAGATCAGGAATCATCCTGTTTAACTTTTAGAAAGCAGAAATCATCCTGTTTAACTCTCAGGGAACAGGAATCATCCTGTTTAACTCTCAAAAAGCAGAAATCATCCTGTTTAACTCTCAGAGGACAGGATTCTACCTCTTTAACTGTCAGAGAGCAGGAATCATCCTGTTCAACTCTCAGAAAGCAGAAATCATCCTGTTTAACTCTCAGAAAGCAGGAATCAACCTGTTTAACTCTCAGAGAGTAGGAATCATCCTGTTTAACTCTCAGAGAGCAGGAAACGTCCTGTTCAACTCTCAGAGAGCAGGAATCATCGTGTTTAACTCTCAGAGAACAGGAATCTTCCTGTTTAACTCTCAGAAAGCAGAAATCATCCTGTTTAACTCTCAGAGAGCAGGAATCATCCTGTTTCACTCTCAGAGAACAGGAATCTTCCTGTTTAACTCTCAGAGATCTGGAATCATCCTGTTTAACTTTTAGAAAGCAGAAATCATCCTGTTTAACTCTAAGGAACAGGAATCTTCCTCTTTAACTGTCAGAGAACAGGAATCTTCCTGTTTAACTCTCAGGGCAGGAATCATCCTGTTCAACTCTCAGAGAGCAGGAATAGAACATAGAACATAGAACATAGAACAATACAGCACAGAACAGGCCCTTCGGCCTTCGATGTTGTGCCAACCAAAATAAAAAGCAATGCCCCTCCTAACTAAACCATTCCCTTCTCTTCCATATACTTATCAACTAACCTCTTAAACGCCACCAAACTTGGCGCATCTACAACAGCTGCAGGCAGGGCATTCCACTCCCTAATCACTCTTTGAGTAAAGAACCTACCTCTGATATCCGTCCTATAACTCATACCCCTTAATTTAAAGCTGTGTCCCCTCGTGCTAGCTTTCTCCATCCTAGGAAAAAGGCTATCACTGTCCACCCTATCTAAACCTCTAATCATCTTATATGCTTCAATAAGATCCCCTCTTAGCCGCCTCCTTTCTAACGAAAACAACCTCAAATCCTTCGACCTCTCCTCATAGGACCTGCCCTCCTGTTTAACTCTCAGAGAGCAGGAATCTTCCCGTTTAACTCTCAGAGAACAGGAATCATCCTGTTTAACTCTCAGAAAGCAGACATCATCCTGTTTAAATCTCAGAGATCAGGAATCATCCTGTTTAACTCACAGAGATCAGGAATCACCCTGTTTATCTCTCACTATACAGGAATCATTGTGTTTAACTCTCAGAGAACAGGAATCTTCCTGTTTAACTCTCAGAAAGCAGAAATCATCCTGTTTAACTCTCAGAGAGCAGGAATCATTCTGTTTAACTCTCAGAGAACAGGAATCTTCCTGTTTAATTCTCAGAGATCTGGAATCATCCTGTTTAACTCTCAGAAAGCAGAAATCATCCTGTTTAACTCTCAGGGAACAGGAATCTTCCTGTTTAACTCTCAGAAAGCAGAAATCATCGTCTTTAACTCTCAGGGAACAGGAATCATCCTGTTTCACTCTCAGAAAGGAGAAATCATCCTGTTTACCTCAGAGAGCAGAAATCATCCTGTTTAACTCTCAGAGAGCAGGAATCATCCTGTTTAATTCTAAGAGAACAGGAATCTTCCTGTTTAACTCTCAGAGATCAGGAATCATCCTGTTTAACTTTTAGAAAGCAGAAATCATCCTGTTTAACTCTCAGGCAACAGGAATCTTCCTCTTTAACTGTCAGAGAACAGGAATCATCCTGTTTACCTCTCAGAAAGCAGGAATCATCATGTTTAACTCTCAGAGGGCAGGAATCATCCTGTTTAACACTCAGAGAGCATGTATCTTCCTGTTTAACTCTCAGAGAACAGGAATCTTCCTGTTTAAATCTCAAAAAGCAGAAATCATCCTGTTTAACTCTCAGAGAGCAGGAATCATCCTGTTTAACTCTCAGAGAACAGGAATCTTCCTGTTTAACTCTCAGAAAGGAGAAATCATCCTGTTTAACTCTCAGAGATCTGGAATCATCCTGTTTAACTCTCAGAAAGCAGAAATCATCCTGTTTAACTCTCAGGGAACAGGAATCTTCCTCTTTAACTCTCAGAGAACAGGAATCATCCTGCGTATCTCTCAGAAAGCAGAAATCATCCTGTTTAACTCTCAGAGAGCAGGATTCACCCTGTTTAACTCTCAGAGAGCAGGAATCACCCTGTTTAACTCTCAGAAAGCAGAAATCATCCTGTTTAATTCTCAGAGATCTGGAATCATCCTGTTTAACTCTCAGAAAGCAGAAATCATCCTGTTTAACTCTCAGGGAACAGGAATCTTCCTGTTTAACTCTCAGAAAGCAGAAATCATCGTCTTTAACTCTCAGAGAACAGGAATCATCCTGTTTCACTCTCAGAAAGGAGAAATCATCCTGTTTACCTCAGAGAGCAGAAATCATCCTGTTTAACTCTCAGAGAGCAGGAATCATCCTGTTTAATTCTAAGAGAACAGGAATCTTCCTGTTTAACTCTCAGAGATCAGGAATCATCCTGTTTAACTTTTAGAAAGCAGAAATCATCCTGTTTAACTCTCAGGCAACAGGAATCTTCCTCTTTAACTGTCAGAGAACAGGAATCATCCTGTTTACCTCTCAGAAAGCAGGAATCATCCTGTTTAACTCTCAGAGAACAGGAATCTTCCTGTTTAAATCTCAAAAAGCAGAAATCATCCTGTTTAACTCTCAGAGAGCAGGAATCATCCTGTTTAACTCTCAGAGAACAGGAATCTTCCTGTTTAACTCTCAGAAAGGAGAAATCATCCTGTTTAACTCTCAGAGATCTGGAATCATCCTGTTTAACTCTCAGAAAGCAGAAATCATCCTGTTTAACTCTCAGGGAACAGGAATCTTCCTCTTTAACTCTCAGAGAACAGGAATCATCCTGCGTATCTCTCAGAAAGCAGAAATCATCCTGTTTAACTCTCAGAGAGCAGGAATCACCCTGTTTAACTCTCAGAGAGCAGGAATCACCCTGTTTAACTCTCAGAAAGCAGAAATCATCCTGTTTAACTCTCAGAGAGTAGGAATCATCCTGTTTAACCCTCAGGAAGCAGTAATCATCCTGTTTAACTCTCAGAGATCAGGAATCATCCTGTTTAACTCTCAGACAGCAGGAATCATCCTGTATAACTCTCGGAGAGCAGGAATCACCCTGTTCAACTCTCAGAGAGCAGGAATCGTCCTGTTCAACTCTAAGAGAACAGGAATCTTCCTGTTTAACTCTCAGAAAGCAGAAATCATCCTGTTTAACTCTCAGAGAGCAGGAATCATTCTGTTCAACTCTCAGAGAACAGGAATCTTCCTGTTTAACTCTCAGAGATCAGGAATAATCCTGTTTAACTTTTAGAAAGCAGAAATCATCCTGTTTAACTCTCAGGCAACAGGAATCTTCCTCTTTAACTGTCAGAGAACAGGAATCATCCTGTTTACCTCTCAGAAAGCAGGAATCATCCTGTTTAACTCTCAGAGAACAGGAATCTTCCTGTTTAACTCTCAGAAAGCAGAAATCATCCTGTTTAACTCTCAGAGAGCAGGAATCATTCTGTTTAACTCTCAGGGAACAGGAATCTTCCTGTTTAACTCTCAGAGATCTGGAATCATCCTGTTTAACTCTCAGAAAGCAGAAATCATCCTGTTTAACTCTCAGGGAACAGGAATCTTCCTCTTTAACTCTCAGAGAACAGGAATCATACTGCGTATCTCTCAGAAAGCAGAAATCATCCTGTTTAACTCTCAGAGAACAGGAATCTTCCTGTTTAACTCTCAGAAAGTAGAAATCATTGTCTTTAACTCTCAGAGAACAGGAATCATCCTGTTTCACTCTCAGAAAGGAGAAATCATCCTGTTTACCTGAGAGAGCAGAAATCATCCTGTTGAACTCTCAGAGAGCAGGAATCATTCTTTTTAATTCTAAGAGAACAGGAATCTTCCTGTTTAACTCTCAGAGATCAGGAATAATCCTGTTTAACTTTTAGAAAGCAGAAATCATCCTGTTTAAATCTCAGGCAAAGGAATCTTCCTCTTTAACTGTCAGAGAACAGGGAATATCCTGTTTACCCTCAGAAAAAGCCAGGAATCATCCTGTTTAACTCTCAGAAAGCAGAAATCATCGTGTTTAACTCTCAGAGAACAGGAATCTTCCTGTTTAACTCTCAGAGAACACGAATCATCCTTTTTAACTCACAGAAAGCAGAAATCATCGTGTTTTACTCTCAGAGAGCAGGAATCATCCTGTTTAACTCTGAGAGAGCAGGAATCACCCTGTTTAACTCTCAGAGAACAGGAACCTTCCTGTTTAACTCTCAGAGAACAGGAATCTTCCTGTTTAACTCTCAGAGAACAGGAATCTTCCTGTTTAACTCTCAGAGAACAGGAATCTTCCTGTTTAACTCCCACAGAGCAGGAAGAATCCTGTATAACTCTCAGAGAGCAGGTATCACCCTGTTCAACTCTGAGAAAACAGAAATCATCCTGTTTAACTCTCAGAGATCAGGAATCATCCTGTTTAACTCTCCGAATTCAGGTATCATACTGTTTAACTCACAGAGATCAGGAATCACCCTGTTTATCTCTCAGTATACAGGAATTATCCTGTTTAACTCTCAGAGAGCAGGAAACGTCCTGTTCAACTCTCAGAGAGCAGGAATCATCGTGTTTAACTCTCAGAGAACAGGAATCTTTCTGTTTAACTCTCAGAAAGCAGAAATCATCCTGTTTAACTCTCAGAGAGCAGGAATCATCCTGTTTCACTCTCAGAGAACAGGAATCTTCCTGTTTAACTCTCAGAAAGCAGAAATCATCCTGTTTAACGCTCAGAGAGCAGGAATCATCCTGTTTCACTCTCAGAGAACAGGAATCTTCCTGTTTAACTCTCAGAGATCTGGAATCATCCTGTTTAACTTTTAGAAAGCAGAAATCATCCTGTTTAACTCTAAGGAACAGGAATCTTCCTCTTTAACTGTCAGAGAACATTAATCTTCCTGTTTAACTCTCAGGGCAGGAATCATCCTGTTTAACTCTCAGAGAGGAGGAATAGTCCTGTTCAACTCTCAGAGAGCAGGAATCATCGTGTTTAACTCTCAGAGAACAGGAATCTTCCTGTTTAACTCTCAGAGAACAGGAATCATCCTGTTTAACTCTCAGAAAGCAGAAATCATCCTGTTTAACTCTCAGAGAACAGGAATCTTCCTGTATAACTCTCAGAGAACAGGAATCATCCTGTTTATCTCTCAGAAAGCAGGAATCATCCTGTTTATCTCTCACAGAGCAGGAATCATCCTGTTTAACTCTAAGGAACAGGAATCTTCCTCTTTAACTGTCAGAGAACAGGAATCTTCCTGTTTAACTCTCAGGGCAGGAATCATCCTGTTCAACTCTCAGAGAGCAGGAATAGAACATAGAACATAGAACATAGAACAATACAGCACAGAACAGGCCCTTCGGCCTTCGATGTTGTGCAGACCAAAATAAAAAGCAATGCCCCTCCAAACTAAACCATTCCCTTCTCTTCCATATACTTATCAACTAACCTCGTAAACGCCACCAAACTTGGCACATCTACAACTGCTGCAGGCAGGGCATTCCACTCCCGAACCACCCTTTGGGTAAAGAACCTACCTCTGATATCCGTCCTATAACTATCACCCCTTAATTAAAAGCTGTGTCCCCCTCGTGCTAGCTTTCTCCATCCTAGGAAAAAGGCTATCACTGTCCACCCTATCTAAACCTCTAATCATCTTATATGCTTCAATAAGATCCCCTCTTAGCCGCCTCCTTTCTAACGAAAACAACCTCAAATCCTTCACCCTCTCCTCATAGGACCTGCCCTCCTGTTTAACTCTCAGAGAGCAGGAATCTTCCCGTTTAACTCTCAGAGAACAGGAATCATCCTGTTTAACTCTCAGAAAGCAGACATCATCCTGTTTAACTCTCAGAGATCAGGAATCATCCTGTTTAACTCACAGAGATCAGGAATCACCCTGTTTATCTCTCAGTATACAGGAATCATTGTGTTTAACTCTCAGAGAACAGGAATCTTCCTGTTTAACTCTCAGAAAGCAGAAATCATCCTGTTCAACTCTCAGAGAGCAGGAATCATTCTGTTTAACTCTCAGAGAGCAGGAATCTTCCTGTTTAATTCTCAGAGATCTGGAATCATCCTGTTTAACTCTCAGAAAGCAGAAATCATCCTGTTTAACTCTCAGGGAACAGGAATCTTCCTGTTTAACTCTCAGAAAGCAGAAATCATCGTCTTTAACTCTCAGAGAACAGGAATCATCCTGTTTCACTCTCAGAAAGGAGAAATCATCCTGTTTACCTCAGAGAGCAGAAATCATCCTGTTTAACTCTCAGAGAGCAGGAATCATCCTGTTTAATTCTAAGAGAACAGGAATCTTCCTGTTTAACTCTCAGAGATCAGGAATCATCCTGTTTAACTTTTAGAAAGCAGAAATCATCCTGTTTAACTCTCAGGCAACAGGAATCTTCCTCTTTAACTGTCAGAGAACAGGAATCATCCTGTTTACCTCTCAGAAAGCAGGAATCATCATGTTTAACTCTCAGAGGGCAGGAATCATCCTGTTTAACACTCAGAGAGCATGTATCTTCCTGTTTAACTCTCAGAGAACAGGAATCTTCCTGTTTAAATCTCAAAAAGCAGAAATCATCCTGTTTAACTCTCAGAGAGCAGGAATCATCCTGTTTAACTCTCAGAGAACAGGAATCTTCCTGTTTAACTCTCAGAAAGGAGAAATCATCCTGTTTAACTCTCAGAGACCTGGAATCATCCTGTTTAACTCTCAGAAAGCAGAAATCATCCTGTTTAACTCTCAGGGAACAGGAATCTTCCTCTTTAACTCTCAGAGAACAGGAATCATCCTGCGTATCTCTCAGAAAGCATAAATCATCCTGTTTAACTCTCAGAGAGCAGGATTCACCCTGTTTAACTCTCAGAGAGCAGGAATCACCCTGTTTAACTCTCAGAAAGCAGAAATCATCCTGTTTAATTCTCAGAGATCTGGAATCATCCTGTTTAACTCTCAGAAAGCAGAAATCATCCTGTTTAACTCTCAGGGAACAGGAATCTTCCTGTTTAACTCTCAGAAAGCAGAAATCATCGTCTTTAACTCTCAGAGAACAGGAATCATCCTGTTTCACTCTCAGAATCATCCTGTTTACCTCAGAGAGCAGAAATCATCCTGTTTAACTCTCAGAGAGCAGGAATCATCCTGTTTAATTCTAAGAGAACAGGAATCTTCCTGTTTAACTCTCAGAGATCAGGAATCATCCTGTTTAACTTTTAGAAAGCAGAAATCATCCTGTTTAACTCTCAGGCAACAGGAATCTTCCTCTTTAACTGTCAGAGAACAGGAATCATCCTGTTTACCTCTCAGAAAGCAGGAATCATCATGTTTAACTCTCAGAGGGCAGGAATCATCCTGTTTAACACTCAGAGAGCATGTATCTTCCTGTTTAACTCTCAGAGAACAGGAATCTTCCTGTTTAACTCTCAAAAAGCAGAAATCATCCTGTTTAACTCTCAGAGAGCAGGAATCATCCTGTTTAACTCTCAGAGAACAGGAATCTTCCTGTTTAACTCTCAGAAAGGAGAAATCATCCTGTTTAACTCTCAGAGATCTGGAATCATCCTGTTTAACTCTCAGAAAGCAGAAATCATCCTGTTTAACTCTCAGGGAACAGGAATCTTCCTCTTTAACTCTCAGAGAACAGGAATCATCCTGCGTATCTCTCAGAAAGCAGAAATCATCCTGTTTAACTCTCAGAGAGCAGGATTCACCCTGTTTAACTCTCAGAGAGCAGGAATCACCCTGTTTAACTCTCAGAAAGCAGAAATCATCCTGTTTAACTCTCAGAGAGTAGGAATCATCCTGTTTAACCCTCAGGAAGCAGTAATCATCCTGTTTAACTCTCAGAGATCAGGAATCATCCTGTTTAACTCTCAGACAGCAGGAATCATCCTGTATAACTCTCGGAGAGCAGGAATCACCCTGTTCAACTCTCAGAGAGCAGGAATCGTCCTGTTCAACTCTAAGAGAACAGGAATCTTCCTGTTTAACTCTCAGAAAGCAGAAATCATCCTGTTTAACTCTCAGAGAGCAGGAATCATTCTGTTCAACTCTCAGAGAACAGGAATCTTCTGTTTAACTCTCAGAGATCTGGAATCATCCTGTTTAACTCTCAGAAAGCAGAAATCATCCTGTTTAACTCTCAGAGAGCAGGAATCATCCTGTTTCAGTCTCAGAGAACAGGAATCTTCCTGTTTAACTCTCAGAGATCTGGAATCATCCTGTTTCACTCTCAGAAAGCAGAAATCATCCTGTTTAACTCTCAGAGAACTGGAATCATCCTGCGGAACTCTCAGAAATGTGAAATCATCCTGTTTAACTCTCAGAGAACAGGAATCTTCCTGTTTAACTCTCAGAAAGCAGAAATCATCGTCTTTAACTCTCAGGGAACAGGAATCATCCTGTTTCACTCTCAGAAAGCAGAAATCATCCTGTTTACCTCAGAGAGCAGAAATCATCGTGTTTAACTCTCAGAGAGCAGGAATCATCCTGTTTAATTCCAAGAGAACAGGAATCTTCCTGTTTAACTCTCAGAGATCAGGAATCATCCTGTTTAACTTTTAGAAAGTAGAAATCATCCTGTTTAACTCTAAGGAACAGGAATCTTCCTCTTTAACTGTCAGAGAACAGGAATCTTCCTGTTTAACTCTCAGGGCAGGAATCATCCTGTTTAACTCTCAGAGAGCAGGAATCTTACTGTTTAACTCTCAGAGAACAGGAATCTTCCTGTTTAACTCTCAGAGATCAGGAATCATCCTGTTTAACTTTTAGAAAGCAGGAATCATCCTGTTTAACTCTCAGAGAGCAGGAATCATCCTGTTTAATTCTAAGAGAACAGGAATCTTCCTGTTTAACTCTCAGAGATCAGGAATCATGCTGTTTAACTTTTAGAAAGCAGAAATCATCCTGTTTAACTCTCAGGCAACAGGAATCTTCCTCTTTAACTGTCAGAGAACAGGAATCATCCTGTTTACCTCTCAGAAAGCAGGAATCATTCTGTTTAACTCACAGAGGGCAGAAATCATCCTGTTTAACTGTCAGAGAGCAGGAATCTTCCTGTTTAACTCTCAGAGAATAGGAATCTTCCTGTTTAACTCTCAGAAAGCAGAAATCATCCTGTTTAACTCTCAGAGAGCAGGAATCATCCTGTTTAACTCTCAGAGAACAGGAATCATCCAGTTTCACTCTCAGAAAGCAGAAATCATCCTGTTTACCTCAGAGAGCAGAAATCATCGTGTTTAACTCTCAGAGAGCAGGAATCATCCTGTTTAATTCTAAGAGAACAGGAATCTTCCTGTTTAACTCTCAGAGAGCAGGAATCATCCTGTTTAACTCTCAGAAAGCAGAAATCATCCTGTTTAACTCTCAGAAAGCAGGAATCAACCTGATTAACTCTCAGAGAGTAGGAATCATCCTGTTTAACTCTCAGAGAGCAGGAATGACCCTGTTTAACTCTCAGAGAGCAGGAATCACCCTGTTTAACTCTCAGAAAGCAGAAATCATCCTGTTTAACTCTCAGAGAGCAGGAATCATCCTGTTTAACTCTCAGGAAGCAGTAATAATCCTGTTTAACTCTCAGAGAGCAGGAATCATCCTGTTTAACTCTCAGACAGCAGGAATAATCCTGTATAACTCTCAGAGAACAGGAATCACCCTGTTCAACTCTGAGAAAACAGAAATCATCCTGTTTAACTCTCAGAGAGCAGGAATCTTCCTGTTTAACTCTCAGAGAACAGGAATCATCCTGGTTAACTCTCAGAAAGCAGAAATCAACCTGTTTAACTCTCAGAGATCAGGAATCATCCTGTTTAACTCTCCGAATACAGGTATCAGACTGTTTAACTCACAGAGATCAGGAATTACCTTGTTTATCTCTCAGTATACAGGAATTATCCTGCTTAACTCTCAGAGAGCAGGAAACGTCCTGTTTAACTCTCAGAAAGCAGAAATCATCCTGTTTAACTCTCAGAGAGCAGGAATCATCCTGTTTCACTCTCAGAGAACAGGAATCTTCCTGTTTAAGTCTCAGAGATCTGGAATCATCCTGTTTCACTCTCAGAAAGCAGAAATCATCCTGTTTAACTCTCAGAGAACTGGAATCATCCTGCGTAACTCTCAGAAATCAGAAATCATCCTGTTTAACTCTCAGAGAACAGGAATCTTCCTGTTTAACTCTCAGAAAGCAGAAATCATCGTCTTTAACTCTCAGGGAACAGGAATCATCCTGTTTCACTCTCAGAAAGCAGAAATCATCCTGTTTACCTCAGAGAGCAGAAATCATCGTGTTTAACTCTCAGAGAGCAGGAATCATCCTGTTTAATTCTAAGAGAACAGGAATCTTCCTGTTTAACTCTCAGAGATCAGGAATCATCCTGTTTAACTTTTAGAAAGCAGGAATCATCCTGTTTAACTCTAAGGAACAGGAATCTTCCTCTTTAACTGTCAGAGAACAGGAATCTTCCTGTTTAACTCTCAGGGCAGGAATCATCCTGTTTAACTCTCAGACAGCAGGAATCTTCCTGTTTAACTCTCAGAGAACAGGAATCTTCCTGTTTAACTCTCAGAAAGCAGAAATCATCCTGTTTAACTCTCAGAGAGCAGGAATCTTCCTGTTTAACTCTCAGAGAGGAGGAATCATCCTGTTTAACTCTCCGAGAACAGGAATCATCCTGTTTAACTTTCAGAGAGCAGGAATCTTCCTGTTTAACTCTCAGAAAGCAGAAATCATCCTGTTTAAATCTCAGAGAACAGGAACCTTCCTGTTTAACTCTCAGAGAGCAGGAATCATCCTGTTTAACTCTCCGAGAAAAGGAATCATCCTGTTTAACTCTCAGAGAGCAGGAATCATCCTGTTTAACTCTCAGAAAGCAGAAAGCAACCTGTTTAACACTCAGGGAACAGGAATCTTCCTGTTTAACTCTCAGAGAGCAGGAATCATCCTGTTTAACTCTCCGAGAAGAGGAATCTTCCTGTTTAACTCTCAGAGAACAGGAATCATCCTGTTTAACTCTCATAAAGCAGAAATGTTCCTGTTTTACTCTCAGAGAACAGGAATCTACCTGTTTAAGTCTCAGAGAGCAGGAATCATCTTGTTTAACTCTCAGAAAGCAGAAATCATCGTGTTTAACTCTCAGAGAACAGGAATCTTCCTGTTTAACTCTCAGAGAACACGAATCATCCTTTTTAACTCACAGAAAGCAGAAATCATCGTGTTTAACTCTCAGAGAGCAGGAATCATCCTGTTTAACTCTCAGAGAGCAGGAATCACCCTGTTTAACTCTCAGAGAACAGGAACCTTCCTGTTTAACTCTCAGAGAACAGGAATCTTCCTGTTTAACTCTCAGAGAACAGGAATCATCCTGTCTAACTATCAGAGAACAGGAATCATCCTGTTGAGCTCTCAGAGAGCCGGAATCATCCTGTTTAACTCTCCGAGAACAGGAATCTTTATGTTTAACTCTCAGAAAGCAGAAATCTTCCTGTTTAACTCTCAGAGAACAGGAATCTACCTGTTTAACTCTCAGAGAAGAGGAATCATCCTGTTTAACTCTCAGAAAGCAGAAATCATCCTGTTTAAGTCTCCGAGAACAGGAATCTTGCTGTTTAACTCTCAGAGAACAGGAATTATCCTGTTTAAATCTCAGAGAACAGGAAATATCCTGTTTAACTCTCAGAGAACAGGAATCATCGCGTTTAACTCTCGGAGAACAGGATTCATCGCGTTTAACTCGCAGAGAACAGGAATCATCCTGTTTAACTCTCAGAAAGCAGAAATCATCCTGTTTAAATCTCAGAGATCAGGAGTCATCCTGTTTAACTCTCCGAATACAGGTATCATACTGTTTAACTCACAGACATCAGGAATAACCCTGTTTATCTCTCAGTATACAGGAATTATCCTGTTTAACTCTCAGAGAGCAGGAAACGTCCTGTTCAACTCTCAGAGAGCAGGAATCATCGTGTTTAACTCTCAGAGAACAGGAATCTTTCTGTTTAACTCTCAGAAAGCAGAAATCATCCTGTTTAACTCTCAGAGAGCCGGAATCATCCTGTTTCACTCTCAGAGAACAGGAATCTTCCTGTTTAACTCTCAGAGATCTGGAATCATCCTGTTTCACTCTCAGAAAGCAGAAATCATCCTGTTTAACTCTCAGAGAACTGGAATCATCCTGCGTAACTCTCAGAAATCAGAAATCATCCTGTTTAACTCTCAGAGAACAGGAATCTTCCTGTTTAACTCTCAGAAAGCAGAAATCATCGTCTTTATCTCTCAGGGAACAGGAATCATCCTGTTTCACTCTCAGAAAGCAGAAATCATCCTGTTTAACTCTCAGAGAGCAGGAATCACCCTGTTTAACTCTGAGAGCAGGAATCACTCTGTTTAACTCTCAGAAAGCAGAAATCATCCTGTTTAACTCTCAGAGAGTAGGAATCATCCTGTTTAACCCTCAGGAAGCAGTAATCATCCTGCTTAACTCTCAGAGATCAGGAATCATCCTGTTTAACTCTCAGACAGCAGGAATCATCCTGTAAAACTCTCGGAGAGCAGGAATCACCCTGTTCAACTCTCAGAGAGCAGGAATCATCCTGTTTAACTCTAAGAGAACAGGAATCTTCCTGTTTAACACTCAGAAAGCAGAAATCATCCTGTTTAACTCTCAGAGAGCAGGAATCATCCTGTTTAACTCTCCGAGAACAGGAATCATCCTGTTTAACTCTCAGAGAGCAGGAATCATCCTGTTTAACTCTCAGAAAGCAGAAAGCAACCTGTTTAACACTCAGGGAACAGGAATCTTCCTGTTTAACTCTCTGAGAGCAGGAATCATCCTGTTTAACTCTCCGAGAAGAGGAATCTTCCTGTTTAACTCTCAGAGAACAGGAATCATCCTGTTTAACTCTCATAAAGCAGAAATGTTCCTGTTTTACTCTCAGAGAACAGGAATCTACCTGTTTAAGTCTCAGAGAGCAGGAATCATCTTGTTTAACTCTCAGAAAGCAGAAATCATCGTGTTTAACTCTCAGAGAACAGGAATCTTCCTGTTTAACTCTCAGAGAACACGAATCATCCTTTTTAACTCACAGAAAGCAGAAATCATCGTGTTTTACTCTCAGAGAGCAGGAATCATCCTGTTTAACTCTCAGAGAGCAGGAATCACCCTGTTTAACTCTCAGAGAACAGGAACCTTCCTGTTTAACTCTCAGAGAACAGGAATCTTCCTGTTTAACTCTCAGAGAACAGGAATCATCCTGTTTAACTCTCAGAGAACAGGAATCATCCTGTTTAGCTCTCAGAGAGCAGGAATCATCCTGTTTAACTCTCAGAGGAAGGATTCTACCTCTTAACTGTCAGAGAGCAGGAATCATCCTGTTCAACTCTCAGAAAGCAGGAAATCATCCTGTGTTTAACTCTCAGAAAGCAGGAATCAACCTGATTAACTCTCAGAGAGAGGATATACCTGTTTAACTCTCAGAGAGCAGAATGACCCTGTTTAACCTCAGAGAGCAGGAATCATCCTGTTTAACTCTCAGAAAGCAGTAATAATCCTGTTTAACTCTCAGAGAGCAGGAATCATCCTGTTTAACTCTCAGACAGCAGGAATAATCCTGTATAACTCTCAGAGAACAGGAATCACCCTGTTCAACTCTGAGAAAACAGAAATCATCCTGTTTAACTCTCAGAGAGCAGGAATCTTCCTGTTTAACTCTCAGAGAACAGGAATCATCCTGTTTAACTCTCAGAAAGCAGAAATCAACCTGTTTAACTCTCAGAGATCAGGAATCATCCTGTTTAACTCTCCGAATACAGGTATCAGACTGTTTAACTCACAGAGATCAGGAATTACCCTGTTTATCTCTCAGTATACAGGAATTATCCTGCTTAACTCTCAGAGAGCAGGAATCTTCCTGTTTAACTCTCAGAGAACAGGAATCTTCCTGTTTAACTCTCAGAAAGGAGAAATCATCCTGTTTAACTCTCAGAGATCTGGAATCATCCTGTTTAACTCTCAGAGTGCAGGAATCATCCTGTTTAACTCTCAGAGAGCAGGAATCATCCTGTTTAACTCTCAGAGAACAGGAATCTTCCTGTTTAACTCTCAGAAAGGAGAAATCATCCTGTTTAACTCTCAGAGATCTGGAATCTTTTTTTGGTTTGTTTGAGATCTGGAATCATCCTGTTTCACTCTCAGAAAGCAGAAATCATCCTGTTTACCTCAGAGATCTGGAATGATCCTGTTTAACTCTCAGAAAGCAGAAATCATCCTGTTTAAGTCTCAGGGAACAGGAATCTTCCTCTTTAACTCTCAGAGAACAGGAATCATCCTGCGTATCTCTCAGATAGCAGAAATCACCCTGTTTAACTCTCAGAAAGCAGAAATCATCCTGTTTAACTCTCAGAGAGTAGGAATCATCCTGTTTAACCCTCAGGAAGCAGTAATCATCCTGCTTAACTCTCAGAGATCAGGAATCATCCTGTTTAACTCTCAGACAGCAGGAATCATCCTGTATAACTCTCGGAGAGCAGGAATCACCCTGTTCAACTCTCAGAGAGCAGGAATCATCCTGTTTAACTCTAAGAGAACAGGAATCATCCTGTTTCACTCTCAGAAAGGAGAAATCATCCTGTTTACCTGAGAGAGCAGAAATCATCCTGTTGAACTCTCAGAGAGCAGGAATCATTCTTTTTAATTCTAAGACAACAGGAATCTTCCTGTTTAACTCTCAGAGATCAGGAATCATCCTGTTTAACTCTCCGAATACAGGTATCAGACTGTTTAACTCACAGAGATCAGGAATTACCCTGTTTATCTCTCAGTATACAGGAATTATCCTGCTTAACTCTCAGAGAGCAGGAATCGTCCTGTTTAACTCTCAGAGAGCAGGAATCTTTGTTTTTGGGGTATCGTGTTTAACTCTCAGAGATCTGGAATCTTCCTGTTTAACTCTCAGAATGCAGAAATCATCCTGTTTAACTCTCAGAGAGCAGGAATCATCCTGTTTAACTCTCAGAGAACAGGAATCTTCCTGTTTAAGTCTCAGAGGGTTTGTTTTTGGATCTGGAATCATCCTGTTTAACTCTCAGAAAGCAGAAATCATCCTGTTTAACTCTCAGGGGGTTTTTTTTTGAGAACTGGAATCATCCTGCGTATCTCTCAGAAATCAGAAATCATCCTGTTTAACTCTCAGAGAGGTTGTTTTTGGAGCAGGAATCTTCCTGTTTAACTCTCAGAAAGCAGAAATCATCGTGTTTAACTCTCAGGGATCAGGAATCATCCTGTTTAACTCTCAGAAAGCAGAAATCATCCTGTTTACTCTCAGAGAGCAGGAATCATCGTGTTTAACTCTCAGAGAGCAGGAATCATCCTGTTTAATTCTAAGAGAACAGGAATCTTCCTGTTTAACTCTCAGAGATGAGGAATCATCCTGTTTAACTTAGAGAGCAGAAATCATCCTGTTGAACTCTCAGAGAGCAGGAATCATTCTTTTTAATTCTAAGAGAACAGGAATCTTCCTGTTTAACTCTCAGAGATCAGGAATCATCCTGTTTAACTTTTAGAAAGCAGAAATCATCCTGTTTAACTCTCAGGCAACAGGAATCTTCCTCTTTAACTGTCAGAGAACAGGAATCATCCTGTTTACCTCTCAGAAAGCAGGAATCATCCTGTTTAACTCTCAGAGAACAGGAATCTTCCTGTTTAACTCTCAGAAAGCAGAAATCATCCTGTTTAACTCTCAGAGAGCAGGAATCATTCTGTTTAACTCTCAGAGAACAGGAATCTTCCTGTTTAACTCTCAGAGATCTGGAATCATCCTGTTTAACTCTCAGAGAGCAGGAATCATCCTGTTTAACTCTCAGGGAGCAGGAATCTTCCTGTTTAACTCTCAGAGAACAGGAATCATCCTGTTTATCTCTCAGAAAGCAGAAATCATCCTGTTTAACTCTCAGAGAACAGGAATCTTCCTGTTTAACTCTCAGAAAGTAGAAATCATCGTCTTTAACTCTCAGAGAACAGGAATCATCCTGTTTCACTCTCAGAAAGGAGAATTCATCCTGTTTACCTGAGAGAGCAGAAATCATCTTGTTGAACTCTCAGAGAGCAGGAATCATTCTTTTTAATTCTAAGAGAACAGGAATCATCCTGTTTAACTTTTAGAAAGCAGAAATCATCCTGTTTAACTCTCAGGCAACAGGAATCTTCCTCTTTAACTGTCAGAGAACAGGAATCATCCTGTTTACCTCTCAGAAAGCAGGAATCATCCTGTTTAACTCTCAGAGAACAGGAATCTTCCTGTTTAACTCTCAGAAAGCAGAAATCATCCTGTTTAACTCTCAGAGAACAGGAATCATCCTGGTTAAGTCTCAGAGAACAGGAATCCTCCTGTTTAACTCTCAGAAAGGAGAAATCATCCTGTTTAACTCTCAGAGATCTGGAATCATCCTGTTTAACTCTCAGAAAGCAGAAATCATCCTGTTTAAGTCTCAGGGAACAGGAATCTTCCTCTTTAACTCTCAGAGAACAGGAATCATCCTGCGTATCTCTCAGATAGCAGAAATCACCCTGTTTAACTCTCAGAAAGCAGAAATCATCCTGTTTAACTCTCAGAGAGTAGGAATCATCCTGTTTAACCCTCAGGAAGCAGTAATCATCCTGCTTAACTCTCAGAGATCAGGAATCATCCTGTTTAACTCTCAGACAGCAGGAATCATCCTGTATAACTCTCGGAGAGCAGGAATCACCCTGTTCAACTCTCAGAGAGCAGGAATCATCCTGTTTAACTCTAAGAGAACAGGAATCATCCTGTTTCACTCTCAGAAAGGAGAAATCATCCTGTTTACCTGAGAGAGCAGAAATCATCCTGTTGAACTCTCAGAGAGCAGGAATCATTCTTTTTAATTCTAAGACAACAGGAATCTTCCTGTTTAACTCTCAGAGATCAGGAATCATCCTGTTTAACTCTCCGAATACAGGTATCAGACTGTTTAACTCACAGAGATCAGGAATTACCCTGTTTATCTCTCAGTATACAGGAATTATCCTGCTTAACTCTCAGAGAGCAGGAAACGTCCTGTTCAACTCTCAGAAAGCAGAAATCATCCTGTTTAACTCTCAGGGAACAGGAATCTTCCTCTTTAACTCTCAGAGAACAGGAATCATACTGCGTATCTCTCAGAAAGCAGAAATCATCCTGTTTAACTCTCAGAGAACAGGAATCTTCCTGTTTAACTCTCAGAAAGTAGAAATCATCGTCTTTAACTCTCAGAGAACAGGAATCATCCTGTTTCACTCTCAGAAAGGAGAAATCATCCTGTTTACCTGAGAGAGCAGAAATCATCCTGTTGAACTCTCAGAGAGCAGGAATCATTCTTTTTAATTCTAAGAGAACAGGAATCTTCCTGTTTAACTCTCAGAGATCAGGAATCATCCTGTTTAACTTTTAGAAAGCAGAAATCATCCTGTTTAACTCTCAGGCAACAGGAATCTTCCTCTTTAACTGTCAGAGAACAGGAATCATCCTGTTTACCTCTCAGAAAGCAGGAATCATCCTGTTTAACTCTCAGAGAACAGGAATCTTCCTGTTTAACTCTCAGAAAGCAGAAATCATCCTGTTTAACTCTCAGAGAACAGGAATCATCCTGTTTAAGTCTCAGAGAACAGGAATCCTCCTGTTTAACTCTCAGAAAGGAGAAATCATCCTGTTTACCTCTCAGAGATCTGGAATCATCCTGTTTAACTCTCAGAAAGCAGAGATCATCCTGTTTAACTCTCAGGGAACAGGAATCTTCCTCTTTAACTCTCAGAGAACAGGAATCATCCTGCGTAACTCTCAGAAAGCAGAAATCATCGTCTTTAACTGTCAGAGAACAGGAATCATCCTGTTTCACTCTCAGAAAGCAGAAATCATCCTGTTTACCTCAGAGAGCAGGAATCATCCTGTTTAACTCTCAGAGATCAGGAATCATCCTGTTTAACTTTTAGAAAGCAGAAATCATCCTGTTTAACTCTCAGGGAACAGGAATCATCCTGTTTAACTCTCAAAAAGCAGCAATCATCCTGTTTAACTCTCAGAGGACAGGATTCTACCTCTTTAAC
>JAGIQG010000615.1:0-21734 GCA_024679065.1 Sphyrna mokarran | reverse complement strand
GCGAGGCACTGAATAAATATTTCTCTTCGGTATTCACGCAGAGTGCTGGAAATGTAGCTGTGGAGAGCACTGAGGTACAGGGTTGCAAATTGGGGAGTATTGTAGTAGATAGGGAGGATGTGTTAGAAATTCTCGAGGTTTGAAGTTGGATAAGTCCCCTGGGCCGGACGGGATTTACCCTAGGATTCTCTGGGAGGCAAGAGAGGAGATTGCAGAGCCTCTGGCTCTGATCTTCAGGTCCTCGTTGGTTACGGGTGTGGTTCCGGAGGAATGGAGGATGGCGAATGTGGTCCCATTGTTTAAGAAGGGGAAGAGAGACCTTCCTGGGAATTATAGGCCAGTGAGTCTTACTTCTGTGGTGGGCAAGGTATTGGAGAGAATTATTAGGGATAGGATTTATAGTTATTTAGAGAGAAATGAATTGATTGGGGATAGTCAGCATGGTTTCGTGAAGGGTAGGTCATGCCTTACTAACCTCATTGAGTTTTTTGAGAAAGTGACCAAAGAGGTGGATGGGGGTAAGGCGGTTGATGTAGTATATATGGACTTTAGTAAGGCGTTTGATAAGGTGGCCCATGGAAGACTTCTACAGAAAATGCAGATGTGTGGAATAGAGGGTGATTTAGCTAATTGGATTAGAAATTGGCTGGCAGATAGAAGACAGAGGGTGGTGGTTGATGGGAGATATTCATCGTGGAGTTCGGTGACGAGTGGTGTGCCTCAGGGGTCTGTTTTGGGGCCCCTGCTGTTTGTAATTTTTATAAATGATCTGGATGAGGGTATTGAGGGATGGATCAGTAAATTTGCAGATGATACTAAAGTTGGTGGTGTGGTAGATAGTGAAGAGGGGTGTTTTAGTTTACAGAGTGACTTGGACAAGTTGCAGAGCTGGGCCGAGAGGTGGCAAATGGAGTTTAATGTGGAAAAGTGTGAGGTAATGCACTTTGGCAGGAACAATAAATGTGTAGAGTATAGGGCTAATGGTAGGGCTCTTAATAGTGTTGAGGAACAGAAGGATCTTGGTGTATGTGTCATAGATCCCTGAAAGTAGGCAGTCAAGTGGATAAAGTTGTTAAGAAGGCTTATGGAGTCTTAGCTTTTATTGGTAGGGGGATTGAATTTAGGAGCCGCAGCATCATGTTGCAGCTGTACAAAACTCTAGTGCGGCCGCACTTGGAGTATTGTGTGCAGTTCTGGTCGCCACATTATAAGAAAGATGTGGAGGCATTGGAGAGGGTACAGAGGAGGTTTACCAGGATGTTGCCTGGTATGGAGGGCAGGTCTTATGAAGAGAGGCTGAGGGATTTGAGGTTGTTTTCGTTAGAAAGGAGGCGGCTAAGAGGGGACCTTATTGAAACATATAAGATGATTAGAGGTTTAGATAGGGTGGACAGTGATAGCCTTTTTCCTAGGATGGAGAAAGCTAGCACGAGGGGACACAACTTTAAATTAAGGGGTATGAGTTATAGGACGGATATCAGAGGTAGGTTCTTTACTCAAAGAGTGATTAGGGAGTGGAATGCCCTGCCTGCAGCTGTTGTAGATGCGCCAAGTTTGGTGGCGTTTAAGAGGTTAGTTGATAAGTATATGGATGAGAAGGGAATGGTTTAGTTAGGAGGGGCATTGCTTTTTATTTTGGTCGGCACAACATCGAAGGCCGAAGGGCCTGTTCTGTGCTGTATTGTTCTATGTTCATGTTCTATGTTCTAAGTTCAGTAGAGAGAAATTAGGATAGACGATTAGGAAAAGGCAATAAATGCTGGCTTAGCCAGCGACACCCACATCAAACAAATAAATGGGTGACCAAATCTTTGGTCAGAGAGGGACAATGCAAGAGCTGTGTTATTTCAGTTAAGGAATGTTGTAAAGGAGGAGAACTGGGAGAGACTTGGAAGAAGATTAGGGAGTGAATTTTTGAGCTGCAAGAGGGGCTCCATTGGCGCTTTGATAGACAACAGAATTGACAGGAAACAAGAATCTTGAGGCTGGGGAATAAGATTGTGTGAAGCCCCAGAGAAGGGGAGGGATGATGCTATAGGAAGATCTGAAAACAAGCATTAAGATTACATAAAATAAAAGCACAGAAGATAAAAGAGTAGAATTTTCTCATCCTACTGCTACTGGAATCGTAGTGGGCATAATGTAAACGCCCTTTTACCTTGGGTAGGATCTCCCGGCCTTGGGGCGGCTGGAAGATCCAGAACCCCTGGTAACGGGTCACCCTGACTCGCAACATTGGCCCTGTTTCTCTCCCCACAGATGTTGTCAGACCTGTTGAGATTTTCCAGCTGTATTTTTTTGTTTTTGTGTGAGATTACGTGCTCTGTGCACAATGGTGCGGCTGTGTGCACACGTTGTGAAGGCAGAGAGAGCAAGTGAAAGGCACAGGTTCGGAGGATGGGCAAGGAAAGAACAAGGATAAAACTGGAAGACAAGTACTTCAGGTAGCACTCACTGCTGAGAAAATTGCCAATATCTGTTTGTCAGATTGAGGCGCCAAGTACAGATTGGATTCTGAAGCAAGGTCACAGATACTTCCATAGTTCTGTAGCATTGAATGACATTTAATGTTGACTGAATAGCGAAGGGAAAACGTGTTGTGTCTGCCTGATTGTTCTATTCTAGTCATGTCTGCTCTTGGCAGTTTACTGGCCAGGACAGATATATCTTTGCCGAATCACTCCAGAGCCTTCTGCTGTGAGTTTAGTTTACATGGGCTTCCCTTTGCTGTCATGAAATCATCTGTCTAATGTCATAACTGACTGTCCACAAAAGTTGGGCCAATTGCTTGTCCCTGAACAAGTGAGAAAAAAAGCCCCAATATGACACTGTGGTGGGTAATGAACACGAGGAATACACAGCTGACCTGTCAACATATTGGTTGTCAAGGCTTCCAGTTACTGACAAACCTACTGCGACAAGAGCTATTTTTGAAAGTACAATAGAGACTGGATGCAATGGATTTGATGGATTTCAATTCTTTTAACTTGCTTTTGAATTCCTTTGTTGTTTTTCCTCCCTCGGCACCATCTAAATTGGACAGAGCCGGTTACTTCCTCACCAGTTATTGCTGGACGCTGCTAGTTAAATGTCTTTGTTACCTCCTCCAGCCTGATTAAACAAATGCTATCCAATGTTCGCCTGTAACCTCAGTTTAAGCAAAACAAGTTGTTGTAATCTCCGTGGGGATCCGTTAACCGAAAGCACTAAACGTACCGGACAACTCCGGGTAGAACCTACTGAAGAAGATATTACTTTTTGCAACTTTTACTCTTGTGCTGAATCAGAATTGGTGCAAATAAAGCATAAATTATTAGGGAAATCATGATTGGTAAGGACTATAAATCACATGGAATAACCAACACAACAAATCTGCTTCTCTCAGACCTTCTAGGCAGTTCACTCTTCCCAAATGGCATCAATTTCAGTCTCACAGTTCTTCCCAGCTCAGATCTCGGTTGGATAGGATACCAATCCCTTCCCTTCAAGGGTTTAGCCAATTCTGTGCAGGCAGCAGAGTCCGTGTAAATAGACTTCTGTACGAGCAATCTGCCACAGTTTGGCACACTTTTTTCCAGAACCTTCTCAACACTGTATGTTGTTCGTGGTGGAGTGGATCTATCAGAATATTCTTTACTTTTACACACTGCGGCTGGCTTTGGGCATTCAATTGTAAAATCATAGAATCCCTACTGTGCAAAAGAGGCCGTTCGGCCCATCGAATCTGCACCAACTCTCTGACAGAGTATGATAGGCCCTCTCCCCCACTCTATCCCTGTCATCCCACACATTTAGCATGGCAAATCCACCTAACGAACACATTGTTAGACACTGAGGGGCAATTTAGCATGCCCAATCTACCGAGCCTGATTTAAGTAGGAACTTTCTGGATGCTTGAGGTAGTCTATGTAGAAATGGCAGAAGTCACCTGAATCTCGGCAGCCACCTTAACAGCATTGCTATTTTCATTACTTCAATTAAAAGGTGGTTCCATAGAAACTAGAAGCAGGAGTGCCTGCATGGGCTTCCTCTGGGTGCTCTGGTTTCCTCCCACAGTCCATAGATATGCATCTTAGGGTTGATTAGTCGTGCTAAATTAATCCTAATACCAGAGGGATTAACAGGGTTAATGAAGGGTCATGGGAATAGGACCTGGGTGGGGTTGTGATTGGTGCAGGATCAATGAACTAAATGACTTCCTTCTGCAGTGTAGGAATTCAGTGGGTCATTTGATCCTTCGCATCTACTCCACCATTCATTTGATCATGGCTGATCATCAAATTCAACATGTTTATTCCCCCTTCCCTTCATATCCCTTAATCCCTTCAACCCCAAGAACTATGTCTAATTTCTCCTTAAAATCAGACAACGCTTTGCCTCAACTGCTTTCTGCAATACTTAATTCCACAGATTCACTACTCTCTGGGTGAATACATTTCTCTTCTCCTCAGTCCTAAAAGGTTTACTCCTTATCCGTAACCTACGACCCCTAGTTCTGGACTTCCCTACCAACATAGGCCATGTGTAGTCCACATTTGAAGTTTTGACTGGGGCATGTTTCCTGGGGCATGACAGAGGTTATCAGCAGATGAGCTGAGACGGCTTAACAATAAAGAGGAAAAAACAGCAAAGCAAAAGACCCATACAGAATATCAGTTTCCTAATTAGATAGCTCTAACTATGTCAGCACAAACACAATGGGCCGAACGGCATCCTTTACTGTATAATGCTGCAGAGAAATACATGCAGTGTGGATATATACACAATTGTGCAATATTTCTGTGCCCATTACTAAACAAATGCCATCATTTAAGTTGAGCAGGCACTGTTTGTATTAAACTGGAGGCAAGAAATGTATTACTTTTAATATCAAATCCCTGAGAGCTGCTGCCCTGAAGGAAAATATGCTCCCGGAAAAGCCTATTAACTTGAGACAATTTTCATCTTAGCGGAGAAGGTTGGTGTCGCTGTGACAGTTCTTCAGAACTCCAGCTATCGTGTGACAGGCTACATGTCTGAGCTGGGATGTGATTCTGAAATGTTTTCCCCAAACGCTTTGCTGCACTTTGAGCCATCTCGTCTCTTTGTTGGGATTGTCTGCTGCTCAGCTGTCACCGCGCATTGATTCTGCGACTGAGGCACTGTGTTACAGCGGGATCGACTGACACCCGACACGGTGTTAAATTGACATCCTGCTCATGAACACAACCTGACCCAAGCTTCTATTTTAGTTGCTTCATCACTGTTGGACTCTCCGGAGGGAGTTATCAGGGATCTGTCTGGAGGTGTTTGATGCCTGCACGGTGTTTGGGGGATCATAGAACCCTTACAGTGCAGAAGGAGGCCATTCGGCCCATCGAGACTGCACCGACCACAATCCCACCCCAGTCCCCATTCCCGTAACCCCATATATTTACCCTAGCTAATCCCCCTATCACTAAGGGACAATTTAGCATGGCCAATCCATCTAACCTGTATTCTTGTTTCTCTTTCCGATTCTCCTCACCCCTGAATAGCTCCTCCTGCTCTGTTGGAATTCCATGTTTTTATATCACTGTCAAAATCTACATCGAACCCTAACTCCTCAGTAACTTTATCATTTGTATCTATGTGGAGGCTTGAAGTGTTCCACAGAGAAATGTGTGCAGTTAGATCTTGAGATCTTGTTACATCTAACAAGAATCCACCTAATCTTTGGAATGTGGGAGGAAACCAGAGCATCCAGAGGAAACCCAGGCAAACACAGCAAGAATGTGCAGATCCCACGGTCTGCTGAAGCCGGAATTGAACCCAAATCCCTAGCGCTATGAGGCAGCAGTGCTAACCACTGTGCCACTGTATCGCCCCGTCAGATTTCATAAATTGCCCACCAGCAATCCCCCATCCCCCCACCCTGCCCATCCTGCTAAGTATCTAACAAGCACCCGAGTTTCGGGGATCGTTGAAGGTTTCCTCAAAATTTATTTGCTGTATTTACAGCTTCAGGAATTCCTGGGGCGCGCCTCTCTTCAGTGGGTGACGTCTGCCTGTCAGCATGTCTTTAGTGTTTCCAGGAATTCTCTGCGAGGGCAGTTGCCTGGAAATTACATCAAGACTGCCCCGCACGTTTGTCAATACCTAAAGTGAAGAAGACAGGTGGGGTATAGAATCGTAAGACTTACAACACAAAGGAGGCCATTCAGCCTGTTGTGTCTTGCCTGTCCTTTGGGATGTCTGCCCCCACTTAGGCTCCAGAATTTTCAGTTTCATTTTGGATTTGTGACTTTCTTCCTTTATCTCCTTTCTATTCTTTTGCAAGGCATTTGATGCCTGGCTTGGATCATTGGGATTTCCCCCTCCTTTGGCGAGGACTGTTAATCATCGGAGGAAAGGCACAGACTCTCAACCAGCACTTGCTTGTCATTCGGTCTTCATTATTCAAATTGCCTTCATGTGTTAAAGGAGTATTTTACCATTTTCACCTTGAAATCCCTACACATTTACCAGAATCCAAGCAGCTTGATTGCAATTGCGGAAGCAAGCGGCTTGGCCAACATTCTTTCTCACAGCATTTTGATTTTGATTTGATTTAATTTAATTTGATTTATTATCGCCACATGTATCAGTAATTTTTTTAAATGGAGTGCGATTGGGTATCAGCACATGACTAGTGAATTCATCTGATTTGATTTGATTTATTATTGTCATATATGTAATATAGTATATTACAATTTATTATTGTAATATACTAATATTATGTATTAGTATGCAGTGAAAAGTATTGTTTCTTTTGTGTTATACAGACAAACCATACCATTCATAGAGAAGGAAATGAGAGAATGCAGAATGTAGTATTACAGTCATAGCTAGGGTGCAGAGGAAGGTCAATTTAATGCAAGGTAGGCCCATTCAAAAGTCTGACAGCAGCAGGGAAGAAGCTGTTCTTGAGTCGGTTGCTCCGGGGCATCAGACTTTTGTCTCTTTTTCCCGACAGAAAAAGACGAAGAGAGAATGTCCGCAGTGCAAGGGATCCTTAATTAAGCTGACTGCTTTTCTGAGATAGTGGGAAGTGTAGACAGAGTCAATGCATGGGAGGCTGGTTTGTGTGATGGACTGGGCTACATTCATGACCTTTTGTAGTTTCTTGCGGTCTTGGGCAGAGCAGGAACCATAACAATCTGAGAAACAGCCAGAAAGAATGCTTTGTATAATATGTCTATGGTGAGAGTTGTAGCCGACATGCCAAACTTCCTTTTTTCTTCTGAGAAGGCAGAGACGTTGGTGGGTTTTCTTAACTATAGTGTCAGCACGTTTAGCATAGTATCAACACTGATAGAAGCTCACCAAACTTTTTCTTAATCTAGCTGCACGCGTTTCTCTTTATGGAACGCCTTAAGTGCCCACACAAATATCAGTTATAAAGTTAAAGGAGTTAGAGTTAGATGTCGATTTTAACAGTGACATAGGAACATGGAATTCTGACAGAGTAGGAGGAGGCCAGTTGGAAGGAGGATTATCGGAAAGAGAAACAAGAATACATTAATGCCCTTTAGACATCACTGGCACCCATATGAAAGATACAGAAATGTTTACAAGGTTAGCATGTGAAAGATAAAGTTCTAAGTTTATTTGTTAGTGGCACAAGTAGCCTTATACTGCAATGTAATTACAACACTACAATAAAGTTACTGTGAAAATCCTCTGGTCATCACACTCCTGTCCCTGTTTGGGTACACTAAGGGAGAATTTAGCGTAAGTCCATAAGACATAGGAGCATAATTAGACCACTCGGCCCATTGACTGTGCTCCACCATTCAATCATGGTTGATTCTTTTCTCATCTCCATTCTCCTGCCTTTTCCCCACAACCTGTAATCCCCTTATTAATCAAGAATCTATCCATTTCTGTCTTAAAGGCACTCAGTGACCTGGCTTCCACAGCCTTCTGTGACAAAGAGTTCCACAGATTCACCACTTTTTGGTTGAAAAAATTTCTCCTCATCTCTGTTTTAAAGAATCATCCCTTTAGCCTGAGGTTGTGCCCTTTGGTAGTAGTTTCTCCTACTAGTGGAAATATCTCTCCACGTCTACTCTATCCTCACAGTATTCTGTAAGTTTCAATAAGATCCCCCTCAGCCTTCTAAACTCCAACAAGTACAGACCCAGAGTCCTCAATGTCCTATTACAGCATGGCCTATGCACCTAACCAGCATGTTTTTTGGATTGTTGGGGGGAAGCCGGTGAACCCGGAGGAAACCCACGCAGACACAAGGAGAATGTGCAGATGCCACACAGTTAGTAACCCAAGCCAGGAATCGAACCTGGGTCCCTGGCACAATGAGGCAGCAGTGTCACCTTGCCCACTTGATAAGTTGAGTTCAGTTGTTGCCTCATCCTCTCACATTGAATGCACCTTTTTGAGTGATTCTGCCTTTCGACCTTCTTCACACTGTCATAGGACTTTACAAGCAATGGGAAATACAAAGCAAATCGAGCTGCGGTAGCTAACAGAGGCAGTGATACATTGGAGATGTCGGACTGTGAGTTGGGGAAGGAGTGGGAGAGGTGGTGGTGTTGGCTGTGTTGCATTTTGGTGCCTGCTGTCACAGTTTGAGAAAACTCATATCCATAAATCTGAGTGAATCCTTTCATAATGCGAAGAGTCACATACCTGAGTCCTAGGTGTCTTTGAGAGAGATTTCAACTATCAATCTTTGCCAGTTGAGGGATTTTGTGATCCCCTGAGTGTACTTTAGAGAGGGGATTTGAAGCATTCACGCATCCCTTTAAGGATTTCATAAATTGCTTGTTCACCAGTCATTGTGGGGTCTCTGGACTCAGTTGAAACTGCAGGCATATTATCAATATATCTGACCTTAAGCCTGAAGAAAAGTTTTTAATGTTTCTGCATAGCAAGAACTGGTCCGGTGAGTAGGCAGAGAGAGAAAAGACAATGAAGACCTCAAAATTTGACCAGGTACAGGTTTTACCGAGCCTATTGAACACATGCCAAGATATGTCTGCGCTGGGCAAACAGCAGCTTGAAGGAGCTTTTATCTGTGTATTGTAAAAGAAAGGATTTCAGGTGGGGCACTTGCATTCAACACAGCTCATTGATAGCAATTCATGGAAAATATGTGATCAAGATCAACTACCTTGGAGACTGGGACATGTAGTGTGAATTACTAGAAGCAGGATTTCAACTGTTTGGCTTAGAAGTAATGTTGAAAACAAATCACCACAGGAACAAGGTTGGCAAGAAAAACAGTATCGGCATCCTCCCCCCCCCTCCCAACCATTGCCATTACACACTAGTCAATAGAATCCATTTGGAGTGGATGTTTTCAATTGCTCTCTGTGTGTGGTATAAATGATGAGCAGCAAATGATCAGCTGTACTTATGGAGAGAGCATCAATTCCTACCACACCTTCACACAAACCACCCAACTCCCAGGCGGCGAAAAATAGCAGGGATGTCTTGTGGATCATAGAATGGGATCATAAAATCCCTGCAGTGTCATTTGGCTCATCGAGCCTGCATCGACAACAAACCCACCCAGGCCCTATCTCCATGACCCCACGTATTTACCCTGCTAATCTCCCTAACCTAATCCGCACACCTTTGAAGAGTTGGAGGAAACTGGTGTACCTGGAGGAAACTTACACAAACATAGGGAGAACAGGCAAACTCCACACAGATTGGCTCAAGATGGCACCGGGGTGAGGCGACTTCTTGCAAGCTGTGTCCAACGTACCTTCTAATTCTGTCTTGTGCTCTGGTTCTCTGCTTCTAAAACTTTATTCTCTTTTAAACTCTCTAACAATGCTTCTCGACAATCTAGATTTGAGTGTAACACTACATTCTGTACGCTCTGCTTTCCTTCTTTGGCTGTTTTGATATGCTTTGGCTGTATAGAGTGCAAGAAACAATACTTTTCATTATGCATGAATACATGCGGCAATAATAAATCAAATCAAATCAAAATCAAACCCAAGGCCAGAATTGAACCCAGGTCCTGATGTTGTGAGGCAGCAGTGCTAACCACTGTGCCATCATGAAGAAATCTTGAAATTCCCACCCTGATATGATTGAGGCCATGTCATGATAGCAGACGGACTATGTATGCAGAGTCTACCTGTGCTGTGATCTCTCCCTCAGTCAAGGACTTGTCTTCCTCTTGAAGGCTCACAGAGAGCCAGCTGTCTTAGCTGGCAATGCATTCCAGACACTCACTGCCCTCTGGAGAAAAGAGGAATCACTTAACCAATCTATTGTTGTTTTGCTTCAGTTGAAATCCCTGTCTCCATGTTACTCCAAATCTGCCATGGAGTACTTGATCAATAGGGATGTATGGAATCATAGAATCTCTATAGTGCAGAAGGAGACCATTTGGCCCATCGAGTGGATGTGGAAGTTATTGAGAGGGTACAGAGGAGATTTACAAGGATGTTGCCTGGATTGGGAAGCATGCCTTATGAAGATAGGTTGAGGGAGCTGGGTCTCTTCTCCCTGGAGAGACGAAGGTTGAGAGGCGACGTAATTGAGGTTTATTAAATGTTGAGAGGAATAGATAGGGTGGAATCTCATAAACTATTTCCCAGGGCTGAAATGGTTGCTACGAGGGGATACAGGTTTAAAGTACTGGGAAGCAAGTACAGAGGAGATGTTAGGAGTAAGTTTTTCACTCAGAGGATGGTGAGTGAGTGGAATCGGCTGCCATCGATGGTGGTAGAGGCAAACTCGCTGTGGTCTTTTAAAAGACTTCTGGATGAGTACATGGGATTTAATGGGTTTGGGAGTTACAGATAGTTCTATGGCCTGGTAGATATGGATATAATCGGCGCAACTTGTGGGCCGAAGGGTCAATTTGTGCTGTAGTGTTGTATGTTCCATGAGCCTACACCAATGACAAACTCACCCAGTCCCTATCCCATAACTCCATGTATTTACTCTGCTAATGTCTCTGACACCAAGGGGTAATTTGGCATAGCCAATCAACCTAATCCACACATTTTTGTAATCCAAACCTTTTCAGTATTTTCTGAACATTTATCAGACCCCTCTAAATCTAGAGAAAATGCAAACAGTTTTCCAAAGCCTAGCTGACTGATTAAGGCCAAGACAGGTCTAACTAAGATGCCACCAAGAGTTGGGCTTTTTTGATTAAAGAGTTGTTTGCTTAGTTGTTGGATCACACTCATATTGGACAGCATCTTCAAGCCATGTCCAAGAGGAAAAGGAGGAAGAAGTGGTTCCTACCTCATAACTTGTAGTAATACATCAGGGAAGGCATGTAGAAAGAGAATTATCAGGACATGTACCTGCAAATGGATATAGTGATCACTGATATCAATATATTAAAGGCCATGAATATCAAACTGTTCTGCCAGCAATGTAGTCACCAGAGATCTGCTCATTAGAGACAAGGAGAGGGAACTCAGCTTCAGGTACTGACGGTAGCTGGAAGGCAGCCAACACTTAGAAATTTCTCTACCTGGATCCTTCTGCGAGATGCCTGTAAATTCCCACAGGCATTTGTATAATCGGTTGGGAGATAAGTATTAGCGAAGATGCCAAAGAACTCAGTTGCTCCTTTCCAAGCAGTGCTGTAGAATCTTGTAAATCCACTTAAGAGAGTGTTTTAGCCTCTCATCCAAAAGTATCAGGCAAGATTATGTGCTCAAGCCTCGGGTCTGGGCCTCGAGCACACAATCTTCCAACTCAGAGGCCCGAGTGCTGCCCACTGAGCCAAGGTTCATATTGAGTGCCAAGGAGCTGTTCCCTGGCATTGTTTCCGTATCAGCCAAACTAATCATTTGAAATAGGTTTATCTACAGGGTAAATGAGATTTTTATGAAACATTCCTAGACTGCTGCTGTCACAGGGACGCGTGGTTTAATGAATATTATCACGCTGGTTGGTTTGTAGTGTGAGTTGTGCTGTCTCAATCATGGGACAGGGTTGCTGTAGCATGCTGCCAGAATCTAGCAAATATTTACTTTCAGACAGGCCGCATAGATTATAGCACCCATGCGTATATCTGAGGACTTTCCTTCTGAAATATATATTACAGTACATCTATATAAAAAGTTTTAAGTCCTTCACACTTCAGTCAGCACATGTTGAGTGCCAAAATATAAATAACAAAGAATAAAGCTGACACCAGTTTCGTTCTGACCTTTCAGAGTTGCAGCTAGGAACTTGCTAGCGCATTGCAATCTCAATTTCTTCATCTTCTCCATTAACCTCAGGGTGATCTATGAAGACAGCACCTCCAACGATGCAGCACTCCTTCAGTACTGCACTGAACTATTGGCCTAAATTTTGGTTCCCAGTCGCTTGTGTAGGATTTGGACCTATCTTTTGACTTTCAGTTGCATTACTATTACTGAATTCCCCATCACCAATATCTTAAGAATCACCATTGGCCAGAAACACAACCAGACCAGTTATGTAAATACAAGAACCAGAAGAGTAGAGAAGAGACTGCATGTTCAATGGCTGCGATTTCACCTCCTGAATCTCCAAAGCCTTTTCACCATCTATAAGGACTAAATCAAGAATGTGGTGGAATATTTTCCATTTGCCTGAATGAATGCACCTTCAGGAACACCAGAGAAGCTTGACACCATTCAGGAAAATGCATCTCACTTAGCATCATAGAATCCTACACTGCAGAAGGAGGCCATTTGGCCCATCATGTCTGCACCGACCACAATCTTACCCAGGCCTAATCCCAATAACCCCACTTATTTACCCTGCTAACCCCTTGGCAATTTAGTCTGGCCAATGCACCTAACCTGCACATCTTTGGACTGTGGTAGGAAATAGGAGCACCCAGAGGAAACCCATGTAAACACAGGAAGAATGTGCAAACTCCATATAGACAGTGACCTGAGGCTGGAATTGAACCCGGGTCCCTGGCACAGTGAGGCAGAACGCGAACCACTGTACCACCGTGCTGCCTGATTGAAACACCATATACCACTTTAAGCAATTATTACGTCCACCACTGGCACAAAAATGCATTGCAACTTGCCCGAGGCTTCTTCAACAGCACCTTCCAAACACGAGATCTCTAGAACTATGAAGATCAATTCTTTCCCTGACTTGGATCAACATCATTTTTCCCTCACTATTGCTAGGTCAAAGACCTGGAACACTTTTCCTAACAGCACTGTGGATGTACGCATAAGCTCAAGAAGGTGCCTCAGCACCACCTTCTCAAGGGTAACTAGAGATTCCCGGCTTGGGTCACTGTCTGTGTGGAGTTTGCATATTCTCCCCATGTCTGTGTGGGTTTTGTCCCGGTGCTCAGGTTTCCTCCCACAGTCTGAAAGACGTACTAGTTAGATACAGGCCGAAGAGGCACTGGAGTGTAGCGACTAGGGGAATTTCACAGTAACTTCATTGCAGTGTTAATGTAAGCCTACTTGTGACTAATAAATAAATTTAAACCTAAATGGGCGTTATTGGTGAGGTGAGAGTGACTGCCCTTGATATCGAGACAGCATTCAACTGAGAGTAGCATCAAGGAGGTGTAATAAAACAGAAGTCAATGGGAAAAAGGGAGGATGAATCTTTTCACTGATTGGAGTCATGCCTGGCACCAATGGAAGATGATTGTGGTTGTTAAAGGTCAAACATCTTAGTCCCAGGACATCAGTACAGGAGTTCCCCAGAGTAGTGTCCCAGGCCTACACATCATTATTGCTGCATCAATGACTTTCCCCCCATAACATGGTTAGAAATGGGTTGTTTGCTGATGATTGCACCATATTCAGCACCATACACAACTCCTCAGATACTGGAACAGTCTGTGCTTATACACAGAAAGACCTGGGTAGTGTTCAGGCTGGACCTGATTAGTGGCAAGTGCCAGCAAATGACCATCTCCAACAAGAGAGAATCCAACAATCTTCTTTTGACTTTCAAATCTGAGTGCTTTGCTGGCCACATCCAGAGGATTATCACTGATCAGAAGATGAACTGGACTAGCCATATAACACTGTGGCAATAAGAGCTAGACAGAGGCTAGGGATCCAGTGGCAAATAACTCATCTCTGGACTTCTTAAAATCAGTCTACTATTTGCAAGGCACAAGTTAAGAGTGTGATGAAATACTGTCCACTTGCCTGGATTGAGCCCTACAACACAAAGAGATTTGACACCATCCAAGATAAAGCTGTCCAGTTCATTGGCACCCCATACACCACCTTTGACATCCATGCCCTCCATCACCAAGACATAGTTGCAACAGTGTGTATCAAATAAACCCCTGCTGGATTTTAACCTGGTGTTGTGAGACTTCTTACTGTGCCTACCCTAGTCCAATGCCGGCATCTCTGCATCATGGCTACCATTTAGAAAAACAAGGAAACACCGTCAACTGCAAATTATGCAGGGTTAAAATCCTGGAACTCCCTCCCTAACAGCACTACAGTGGTTCATGAAGGTGACTCACCACTACCTTCTCAAGGGATGAGCAAAACAATGCTGGCCTAACTAATGACACCAACATCCTCTGAACAAAGAAGTAGAATATCTGACTCGGAGATGATGTTGTTGCTCACTGAGTCAGGCCTAAAGCACCTTTGACGTCCATATTTGTGCACATAAGACTAAATGGATTGTTATCAGGAATGGAATCGTGCTTCCTGAACCCTTCCTACTCTGGAACTCACTGAGGTCAACTGTACGAATCTTCTCACTTCCCTGGTTGAGACTCACTAACTCAATATGGTTTTGAAATGTTATTGGTCTGAGTAATTCAATACCTTACTAAACGGAACATTTGTCAACAGAGTCCATGGGAGGGCCGGTGATTCTTGTTTTGTATAACAAACCGTCAGCAATTTTTATTGTGAGGACTAACAGGAAATACTGGACATAAAATGACTGAGATCTATGTGTTTTTTTCTTACTCTACATGTTAACTATATCCTTAAATAAATTTTGACTGATTAAAGCTCCCTAGTGGGTCATTTGAATCATACCTGAAGTGAAGCATCTCGTGAGCCAAACTCAAAATGCAAAACTTATGATTCAGGCAGGGTCCATAAAACACTTAGGAATTTCTAACCTAAACCATATCAGTAGTCACATGATGCAATGAGAGTGGAATTGCTGCCTGATTACAGCAGTAAACCTCGATCGGTTAGTTACATCAGACCCAGCCTCGGGAAGAACTCTTCCAACCCTATAGCACCAGAAGGAAAATCAGAAAATCTTATGCTGGGAGAATCCACTTAACCTGCACTTTGGATCCATTAGTGATGCTCCCAGGATCTTCCCAGTTGTGGGGTAGAGCCCCCTCCTTGACAATTTGCATCGCTTTTAATCCCACACTTTTTCATTACAAAGTTGTGAATGAAGTCCTATCAGGTAGTATCTTGTAAAGAGGCACTTCCAATTGTCAATATTGCCACACTTGTCAAATGTTCCTGACTCATCACGTCTCGCAGATACTCCCAGGAATAGCCCTACCATCACCTGGAATAATTCCCCCACAGCAGTGGCAGGGGGGAGCAGTAAGGTTTCCTTAAATTCTCTTCCCACCAGTCCTCCTGTTTTCACTGTCTACATTGATGACTTGGTAGGTGTGGTCATACTTAATTTTGAAAACATTTTTGCAATTCTACAGGCTCCCTCATTTTCTCTATCCTACATTGGCAGTGCCTACTTTTCTTAGCTGGCCTGCTGGCTGGATAAAGCTATGGATCTTTCTATTGGATGTCCCTGTTCATCTGCCAGGGACCCTAGATAAGGATTTATAGATTGCAACTGACGTCTTGCAGCTCCCTCCTCTTAACCCTAGTTTCCTGATGCGGAATTGGTCCTGGCATCGGTTTTCCAATGACAAATTCCGATAATGGCAAATTCCAATCTGTGGGGTGAGGAAAATGTCTGGTGATGGAACCTGGGAAACCTTAAATTCAGAACATTTGTATGCTGTCTCAAAGTACCCAAACTGTATTCCAAAGTGCTATTTTCTAAAAGACATCTATGTCATTTGCATTTAAATGAATCAATACTTGCTGTTTCCTCCACCTTGCACAGATTAACCATGCTCTGATTATTTTTGGCAATTTGGAAATTTGGCAGTTTGGAAATTTGACATGTCAACTACAACTCTCACCAACTTTTACAGATGCACCACAGAAAGCATTCTTTCTGGTTGTATCACAGCTTGGTATGACTGCTGCTCTGCCCAAGACTGCAAGGAACTATAAAAGATCGTGAATGTAGCCCCGTCCATGCGTGAACCAGCTCCCATCCATTGACTCTGTCTATAGTTCCCGCTGTCTCGGCAAAGCAGCCAGCATAATTAAGGACCCCGTGCACCTTGTGCATTCTCTCTTCCACCTTTTTCCTTCGGGAAAAGGATGCAAAAGTCTGAGGTCACGTACCAACCGACTCAAGAACAGCTTTATCCCTGCTGCCAAAAAACTTTTGAATGGACCTACCTCGCATTAAGTTGATGTTTGCCTACACTCTAGCTATGACTGTTACACTACATTCTACACTTTCTTGTTTCCTTCTCTATGAATGGTATGTTTTATCTGTATAGTGCACAAGAAACAATACTTTTCACTGTCTGTTAGTACATGTGACAACGATAAATCAAATCAAATCATTATCCCCATTCCAGTTCAGGATGTGTCTTCTGACTGATGATTGCTGAGTTCCTTGTTGGTCCACACATCCATCGCTATCCACTAATACAAATGTTTAGACCTTTAAATTGGGATAAGTTGCAAAAAATAACAACTAAATAAATCATGTTGACATCAGTCCTGTTGACAGCAGTTGTTTTTTTTTAATGCAGTGCACCTGATTTTTGCATCTCGATTGTATGTGATGGGATGCTCACCAGGCTGGAAAAGTGCATATCTTTGTACAATTAATGCTGCTGAGGCAGATTTGTCCATATGTTTGACATGAAGCATGAACTGATAGAGTTAGAGAAGAATCCAAAACCTTGCGCCATTAATATTGTAAATCAGGGAAAATCAGCAGGTCCGTCGTCTCCTGCAGAAAGGGGAACAGAGTTAACCTTTATCATAACTCAATTTCGATTTCCAGCATCCACATTAGTTGTGTCTTGCCATCAATATAAGACGGTCACCAATAAGTAATTCACCAGAATTGTTTCTAACCCCAAGAATGGTTAAAATATGGAACTTGCTGCTTCAGAGTATTTTTTAATTCTTTTATGGGACATGGACATTGCTAATATCACCCTTGAACTTGAGACTCCAGCATGCATCTGGAATCACATGTAGGCCAGACTTGGTGAGAATAGCAAGTTTCCTTCCCTAAAGGGATATTAGTGAACCAGATGGGTTTTCCCAACAATAGTTTCGTGATCATCAGTCGATTTTTAATTCCAGATTTTTTTTGCTGAATCCAAATTTCACCATTTGCCTTGGGAAGATTTGAACCCAGATCCCCAGAACATTAGCTGAGTTGCTGGAATTAGAGTCTAGCGATAATACCCCTCGGCCATCGTCTTGCTTCTGGTTGAGGAGAAAAACATTCAAAAGGATGCCTTTATGAGGAAGTTAGATGAGCACCAGAGGAGTAAAGAATGGATAGATATACAGATGGAGTTAGACAAAGACTTGGGAAGAAACTGATGTGGAGTGCAAGCATCAGTATAGACCAATTAGGTTGCATGGCCTGTTTCTTTGCTATTTGAATATTGTAAATTCGATGTAAATATTCTAAAACCTATTGTGTGATTAAGGAGAGTTACCTATTGATAAGATATATCCTGGGTAGTTCTGTGGTTAATGTGATACTCAGTTCTAATGCTGGCCTCTTTCTCCTGATCTCTGTTTTACCCTTGGTTTTGTCCAGAACTTAACAGAGGAATTCCGCCTCGACTATTGCCACCTGTGGCACTCACTGATCAGAACCGACATGAAGGGCATTGAGATGTACAGCAGGCGGCTTGGAGCAGGGGATTTGTATCCACTCTTTGCCTGTATGTTAACGGCCAGATCCTGGGCTTCCATAACCGAAGGAATTAAACAAATACCCGTCTCCCAGACTGAGGTGAGGAACTTTTAGAAATCTCACAGGCTTCAAATTAGTTTTTTATTAGGCCCTGATAATAGCAGATTTGTTTGGCTGGTTTGTGATGGTGGTTGGCGCAGGGGTAACGGGGAGGGGTTGGGGGGGTTGTGAGAACTGGGACCTAATCTTTAATACCATTGTCTCTGAGCTGGAACTCATGGTGACCACACCAGTGACTTGAGAACAAAGTCTAAGCTAGCAACTCAGTGTCACTGAGAGAATGCTGCGCTGCCTGAGGTACCACCTTGAAGTAGACACCTTGGGTATATATAAAAGGTCAAGTGGCACTAATTCAAAGAAGAGTGCAGAAGTCCTCCTCATTGTCCTGACAAATATTTACTCTTCAACCACCATCACTGAAACGGGTTCTCTGGTCATTATTAAAATGCTGTTTTAGGGATCTTGCTGTATGCAAAATGATTGTTGCAACACTTCCAGTATTTTGTTGGTTGCAGTGCATTGGGATGTTTGGAGGCTGTATAAGGTGTCATATACGTGCAATTCTTTTCGGTTGGTTGTGTTCACTTTTAGCAGTAACTCAATGATAGAGCTCAAAAAATAAGATGCGAAAGCTGTCTGGTGTTGGAGGCCATGTTTTGACATTCATTTGTGGTGATTGTGAAGCATCTCTCACACATGCGTGCACACACACACAAACACAAACATTGTCTTAACACAAGGCCTTGTCCACTAGCAGCTGGGGTTTCACTACAAATCTATAGTTACCATGTGAAACCATGATCCTGTACACTACTTTTTACAATGGCTGAGATATCACCACTGCCACGGAACTGATCATCCTTCCATTCTGAACTTGGATACCAGTCAGTTTCTTTTTTATTCAGGGACATGGGTGTAGCTGGCTGGCCAGCATTTATTTCCCATCCCTAGTTGCCCTTGGAAGCTAGTTGCATGTAGGCCAGACCTGTTAAGGACTGCAGATTCCCTTCCCTAAAGGTACGTTAGTGAACCAGGTGGGTTTTTCTGACAATTGGCAATGGATTCATGGTCATCAGTAGATTCTTAATTCCAGATTTTTTTACTGAATTCAAATTCCACCATATGCTCTGGTGGGATTCAAACCCGTGTCCACAGAACATTAGCTGAGTCTCTGGATTAATAGTTCAGCAATAATACTATCATCTTCCTTGTTGATTGCAGAGGTATGGATATAGCTGTGTAATTCAATTCAAACAATATGAATACCTTTGAAAATAGATTTCAATGTCATTTCACGTAACATTCTCATTTTAAATTATATTGAACAATGCTTTCCTGTTTTCTTCCTGTGAGGGGGATTGAATTGTGAAAAATAATTTCCCTTTGTGCAGTTTTAAGACAATGTAGATGGTGAGTAAAAAAAAATCCAGTCAAAGTAAAAGAAAAAGCAAACTCTGTTGCCTTTTTACCTAATTTCAACTCAAGTACCTGTGTTAAAACCTGTCCCTGGGAACGTAGAGTAAACCTAACTGTAAACACGTTAAACAGGAGGCTGTTGATTGAAATCGGGCAGGACAATAAGATAGAATTGAAAAATAAAGTTTGTTTATTAGTTACAAGTGGGCTTACATTAACACTGCAATGAAGTTACTGTGAAAATCTGCTTGTTGTCACACTCCAGCACCTGTTCGGGTACACTGAGGGAGAATTTAGCATGGCCAATGCATCTAACTAGCATGTCTTTCAGACTATGGGAAGAAACCGGCACCCACAGAGGAAACCCACACAGACACAGGAGAATGTGCAGACTCCGCACAGACAGTGACCCAAGCCGGGAATCAAACCTGGGTCCTTGGTGCTTTAAGGCAGCGGTACTAATCGCTGTGCCACTGTGCCGCCCTTAGCTTACATGCGCACTTTTTTTTTATTAAGCAACACAGCACGGGAAACAGGCCCTTCGGCCCAACGAGCCCGCACCGCCGTCATACCAAATACATTATCCTATTTTAATATTCCTATATAATAATATATATATTATTCCTAATATGGAAAATTTTCACCATAGGGACAATTTGTTACCCAATCAGCCTAAGAGCGCATTTTTGGGTTGTGGGAGGAAACCGGAGTGCCCGGAGAAAACCCACGCAACCACGGGGAGAACGCGCAAACTCCCGCAGACACCGGCCCAATTCCAAGTGTCTGCACAGCCACATCGATAGTCTCTGAGCTGTCATGGTGCCCTTCCGATGGTCCACATAAAGCACTCATTTACGACATGAGGTACCAGGCAACCCATGAATCAACATCCAAGAGCTGTACCCGCACCACCTGCCGAATGCGTGCTCAAATGATGGACCGAATTACCTGTGGAAAAAAGCCGTAGTTAAACAGTCCTAATATATCCCTCTATCTGCATACCGCTCATGTGGCTGTCCAAGAGACCCTTAAACAGCCCCAGCGTGCCTGCTCCCACCACCTTACTCGGCAGTGCAGTCCACACCCCCACTACCCTTTGTGTGAAAAACTGCCCTCTAATATTCGTCCTATACATAGCCCCCCTCACCCTATGGCCATGACCTCTCGTCCTATCCATTTCTAAAGGTGGAAAAAGTTTACCTCCATTTACTCTATCTATACCCCTTATAATCTTATACCCCTCTATGAGATCCCCTCTAAGCCGACGTCTTTCAAGGGAAAACAACCCCAGTCTATCTAATCGTTCCTCATAGGACAGTCCTTCCATACCAGGCAGCATCCTGGTAAACCTCCTCTGCACTCTCTCCAAGGACTCCACATCCTTCCGATAGTACTGAGACCAGAACTGGGCGCAGTATTCCAAGTGAGGCCTAACCAAAGTTGTATACAACTGCAACATCAAACTCCTACTCTTATATTCTATACCCTTTTCTATGAAAGCTAACATACTATACGCCTTCTTTGTCACCTTCTCCACCTGTGAGGACACCTTCAGAGACTTGTGAACCCGCACCCCCAAGTCTCTCTGCGTCTCTATGCTCCTTATAGTTTTACCTTTTATCCTATAATTCTCTTCTACATTTTTCCGGCCAAAATGCATCACCTCGCATTTTTCCGGATTAAATTCCATTTGCCATCTATCTGCCCAATCTACCAACCTGTCTATGTCCTGTTGTATTGCCTGACACTGCTCTTCTGTACCCGCCAATCCAAGCAATCCAAGCACTTTCTTGAAACACTCCCTTGAGTGCCTCGTCCGACTGTTTACATCATTTGTCAATGAAATGCCACGCATTACAGATGAATGACATCCATCGGATGGTCCACAGCCAGAGGTCCTATGGCAGAAAGCAGGGCTTGATCTTGTGATTTGATACAGCTGAGCAGAATTTCACGCCACTGAAAACAGAGCCAGATACGATTAGTTTTGGCTTAGGTATCCGGAGTCCTTTACTGATGAAATCATCACGTGGCCCATGATGTTTTAACAACAAAAATACAACAGTGCAAGTGATAGTATAACAAATCCATCAATATTTACAGCCACCCATGGTACCCTACTCACATAACCCAGGATTAGTACTAGTCGGCATCTGACCTTGCCCAATCCTCTGGGGCTTGGTAGACGTTGGTCTCAAAAGTAAAATCCCTTGCCTCCCGTGAGCTTCCACTTTGTCCTCTTCAGCCGATATGTTGATCTCCATGAACAAGATGGGAAACCAACATCCATCCAACAAACTCTAAGGAGGATTCCCAGA
>JAGIQG010000614.1:12500-21757 GCA_024679065.1 Sphyrna mokarran | reverse complement strand
AAACCCTGAACCCTGACCCCGAGTACAGGCCCCAAACCCTGAACCCTGACCCCGAGTACAGGCCCCAAACCCTGAACCCTGACCCCGAGTACAGGCCTCAAGTCTGAATCCTGACCCGAATACAGGCCCCAAACCCTGAACCCTGACCCCGAGTACAGGCCCCAAACCCTGAACCCTGACCCCGAGTACAGGCCCCAAACCCTGAACCCTGACCCCGAGTACAGGCCCCAAACCCTGAACCCTGACCCCGATTACAGGCCCCAAACCCTGAACTCTGACCCCGATTACAGGCCCCAAATCCTGAACTCTGACCCCGAGTACAGGTCTCAAGTCTGAATCCTGACCCTGAATACAGGCCCCAAACCCTGAACCCTGACCCCGATTACAGGTCCCAAACCCTGAACCCTGACCCCGATACAGGCCCCAAACCCTGAACCCTGACCCCGAGTACAGGCCCCAAACCCTGAACCCTGACCCCGAGTACAGGCCCCAAACCCTGAACCCTGACCCCGAGTACAGGCCCCAAACCTGAACCCTGACCCCGAGTACAGGCCCCAAACCCTGAACCCTGACCCCGAGTACAGGCCCCAAACCCTGAACTCTGACCCCGAGTACAGGTCTCAAGTCTGAACCCTGACCCCGAATACAGGCCCCAAACCCTGAACCCTGACCCCGAGTACAGGCCCCAACCCTGAACCCTGACCCCGAGTACAGGCCCCAAACCTGACCCTGACCCGAGTACAGGCCCCAACCCTGAACCCTGACCCCGAGTACAGGCCCAACCCTGAACCCTGACCCCGAGTACAGGCCCCAACCCTGAACCCTGACCCCGAGTACAGGCCGCAACCCTGAACCCTGACCCCGAGTACAGGCCGCAACCCTGAACCCTGACCCCGAGTACAGGCCGCAACCCTGAACCCTGACCCCGAGTACAGGCTGCAACCCTGAACCCTGACCCCGAGTATAGGCCCCAACCCTGAACCCTGACCCCGAGTACAGGCCCCAACCCTGAACCCTGACCCCGAGTACAGGCCCCAACCCTGTATGTGTGTGAGAGATGGAATATCTGTTTAGGAGAGTGCATGTGTGAGAAACTGTGTGTCTGAGAGAGAATCTGTGTGCGAGAGAGAGTGTGTATGTTACAGCATATGAGTGAGAGAGGAGTGTGTGTGTATGTTGTGTGAGACAGTGTGTGTGTGTGTGTGTGTGAGACAGTGTGTGTGTGTGTGAGACAGTGTGTGTGTGTGTGTGAGTGAGACAGTGTGTGTGTGTGTGTGTGAGACAGTGTGTGTGTGTGTATGTGTGAGACAGTGTGTGTGTGTGTGTGTGAGACAGTGTGTGTGTGTGTATGTGTGAGACAGTGTGCATGTGAGGGAGTGCGTGTGTAAGAGAGAGAGTGCATGTGAGAAAGAGTGTACGTGTGAGAGACAGTGTGTGTGTGTGAGAGTGGATGTGTGAGTACAGGCCACAACCCTGAACCCTGACGCCAATTACAGGCACCAAACTCTGAACTCTGACTCCAAATACAGGCCCCAACCCGGAACCCTGACCCTATAAGCTTCAAACCGTGAACCCTGACACCAAGTACACGACTCGAACTGACCCCAAGTGTATTGGGCAGAGAGAGAGTGTGTGTGTGTGAGAGTGAGAGAGAGTTTGACAGGGACAGAGTGTGTGAGAGAGGAAGGGTATGAGAGAGTGTGTATGTGAGAGAGTGTGTGTGAATGAGAGAGTGCGTGTGAGAGAGAATGGGTGTAAGGGAGTGTGTGTGTGAGAGAGAGAGAGTGTGTGTCTATGTGTGTGTGTGTGTGCGAGAGCATGTGTGTGTGCAAGAGCGTGTGTGTGCATGTATGTGTGCGAGAGAATGCCTTTGTGAGAGACAGTGCGTGTGGGTGAGAATGTGTGAGAGAGACAGAGTGCATGTGTTTGAGATAGTGTGTGTGTGAGAGAGTGCATGTGAGAGAGTATGTTTATGAGAGAGAATGCATGTGTGAGAAAGTGTGCGTGTGTCTGTGTGTATGTGAGAGAGTCTGTGAGTACAGTCCCAAAACCTGAATCCTGACTCCGAGTACAGGCCCCAACCTTGAACCCTGACCCTGAGTACAGGCCCCAAGCCTGAATTCTGACCCGAGTACAGGCTTCAACACTGAACCCTGACCCCAAGTACAGGCCCCAACCCTGAACCCCGACCCCAAGTACAGGCACCAACCCTGAATCCTGACCCCGAGTACAAGCCCAAACCCTGAACCCTGACCCGGGTACAAGCACCAACCCTGAGCCCTGACCCCTAGAAGAGGCCCCAACCCTAAACCCCAACCCCAAAAACAAGACCCCAAACCTGACCCCAAGTACAGGCCTCATCCTGAACCCTGACCCTGAGTACAGGCCCCGACCCTTAACGCTGACCCCGAGTACGGGTCACAACCCTGAACCCTGACCTCAGGTACAGGCTCAAACCTGAACCCTGACCCCAGGTACAGGTCCCACATTTAGCCAATTGGATCAGTAACTGGCCGTCTCATAGAAGGCAGAGGGTGGAGATGGAGGGAAAATGTTCAGACTGGAGTCCAGTTCCCAGCGGTGCACCACTGGGGTCAGTACTGGCTCCTCTGCTGTTTGTGATTTATATCAATGACTCGGAAGAGGGGGCTGAAGGGTGGGTTAGTAAATTTACTGATGACACCAAGATTGGTGGAGTCGTGGATGAGGTGGAGGGCTCTTGCAGGCTGCAAAGAGACATTGATAGGATGCAGAGCTGGGCAGGAAAGTGGCAGATGGAGTTTAACTCTGATAAGTGCGAGGGGATTCATTTTGGTAGGACAAACCTGAATGTGGATTACAGGGTCAACGACAGGGTTCTGAGGAATGTGGAGGAACAGAGTGATCTTGGAGTTCCTATCCATAGATCTCTGAAAGTTGTCACTCAAGTGGATAGAGTGTGAAGAAGCTTATAGTGTGTTAGTGTTTATTAACAGGGGGTTTGAGTTTAAGGACTGTGGGATTATGCTGTAACTATACCGGACCTTGATGAGACCACATTTGGAATATTGTGTTCAGTTCTGGTCACCTCACTATAAGAAGGATGTGGAAGGATTGGAGAGAGTGCAGAGGAGATTTACCAGGATGCTGCCTGGTTTGGAGGGTAGGTCTTATGAGGAAAGGTTGAGGGAGCTGAGGCTTTTCTCTTTAGAGCGGAGGAGGATGAGAGGCAACTTAATAGAGGTTTATGATGAGAGTGATTGATAGAGTGGACGTGCAGAGACTTTTTCCTCGGGTGGATGTAGCTGTTACGAGGGGGCATAACTATAAGGTTCATGGTGGAAGATATAGGAGGGATGTCTGAGGTAGATTCTTTACTCAGAGAGTGGTTGGGGTGTAGAATACACTGCCTGCTGTGATAGTGAAGTCGGACACTTTAGGAACTTTCAACCAGTTATTGGAGAGGCACATGGAGCACTCCAGAATGAGAGGGAGTGGGAGAGCTTGATCTTGGGTTCAGACAAAGCTCGGCACAATATTGAGGGCCGAAGGGCCTGTACTATGCTATTCGATGTTCTAAATTTGCCCCAAGACATATTGGCTAGGGGGATTTGGGAAGCTAAATCGCCCCTTCATGTCCCAAAGTGTGTATGAGAGATGGATTGGCCATGCCAAATTCCCCATAGTGTGCTAAGATGTGTAGTTTGGGTGAATTGGCCTTGATAAATTCATCTTAATGTGCCAAGATGTGTAGGAGAGGTGCATAGGCCGGGCTAAATTCTCCTTAGTGTCCGAAGATGTCTATGAATGTGGATTGGCCGGGCTAAATTGCTCTTTAGCTTCATTAAGAGGTGAATTGGCCATGTTACAATTCCCCTTAATGTGCCAAGATATATATATATAGGTGACACGAAATTGCCCCTTATTGTTCGCAGAAATGTAAGTTTGATGGATTGCCTCAACCCAGAGACGGATCTGCCCTTACTCCCCTTCCCCACCCAGAGACGGATCTGCCCTCACTCCCCTTCCCCACCCAGAGAATGATCTGACCTCACTCCCCTTCCCCACCCAGAGAATGATCTGCCCTCACTCCCCTTCCCCACCCAGAGAATGATCTGCCCTCACTCCCCTTCCCCACCCAGAGAATGATCTGCCCTCACTCCCCTTCCCCACCCAGAGAATGATCTGCCCTCACTCCCCTTCCCCACCCAGAGAATGATCTGCCCTCACTCCCCTTCCCCACCCAGAGAATGATCTGACCTCACTCCCCTTCCCCACCCAGAGAATGATCTGCCCTCACTCCCCTCCCCCACCCAGAGAATGATCTGCCCTCACTCCCCTCCCCCACCCAGAGAATGATCTGCCCTCACTCCCCTCCCCCACCCAGAGAATGATCTGCCCTCACTCCCCTCCCCCACCCAGAGAATGATCTGCCCTCACTCCCCTCCCCCACCCAGAGAATGATCTGCCCTCACTCCCCTCCCCCACCCAGAGAATGATCTGCCCTCACTCCCCTTCCCCACCCAGAGAATGATCTGCCCTCACTCCCCTTCCCCACCCAGAGAATGATCTGACCTCACTCCCCTCCCCCACCCAGAGAATGATTTTGTTGTAATTTTAAAATCTCTGATCCTTTTTTGACCAGTTTGCTCACTCCAATGTTTTACCCCGGTTCCCTTATTTACAAGGTGGACAAAGGACAAACACAAGTAAAGGTTCAACAAGTTTATTAATAATAACCAATTAACCCTTAAATTACCCCCATAAAACAAGAGAATACCCCAAAATCAGATATTCTACCCACAGAGATGGTTTGGTTAAACTGCAGGCTCGATTCTCTGAGTCTCTCTGGTTTGTTGTGTCGAAGGTGAGTCTCGATGGCAGCTTCTTCCTTCCTTCCCTCTCTGGTCAGTCTTCCAGATGGTCAACCTCGCTCATCCTCTCTTCACTGCTGGTCCCTGAAACGTGTCCCTCTATTTCCCCTCCTGCCTGTTTGCCTTTCCAGAAACTTCTCTGGCTTCTGCTCAATGAGATCCTGGGGGACGGGGTTCCCATCCCCAGTGGGTTTCTTGATGTTTGCCTGACAGGACACCAGGGTCTGTCCCCCCACCCCCCGGTGTCCACCTCCACGCTGCTGTTTCCATGTAACCTGTTATCAGATTAAACCCACTGCAGGAACTCCCGGTGACAGAAAGTCTGGCCCAGTCTGGCTTTCTAACAATCGGCCGGTGCATTTCAACGGGGGGGCAATGATCTCCTGCTAAATATCAGTCGGGGGGCAATGAGCTTTGATAGGGGGCTGATGAGTCAGACACAGACAGGTTTATGATTTGTACGACTGGCCTGCCTGAGGTTTCACTGGGTTTGATTTTTAATACATCCAATTCTTTAATTTACAATATCCAATTTTATCAGCCATAAAACTAGGCCTTGTTTATGTAACTCCCTCATCAACCCAGATCCTTCACCCCCTCACCATCTCTGACACCTTAAACCTCACCAACACTGACCCCTCACCATCACTGACCCCTCACCATCCCTGACCCCTCACCATTCCTGACCCCTCACCATCCCTGACCCTCACCAACCCTGACCCCTCACCATCCTGACCCCTCACCATTCCTGACCCCTCACCCTTCCTGACCCCTCACCATCACTGACCCCTCACCATCCCTGACCCCTCACCATCACTGACCCCTCACCATCCTGACCCCTCACCATCCCTGACCCCTCACCATCCCTGACCCCTCACCATCCTGACCCCTCACCATCCCTGACCCCTCACCATCCCTGACCCCTCACCATCCCTGACCCCTCACCATCCCTGACCCCTCACCAACCCTGACCCCTCACCAGCACTGACACCTCACCAGCACTGACCTCTGACCCTTAAATATCCCTGACCCCTGACCTCTAACTACCCCTCACCCCTCACCATCCCTGTCCCCTCACCATCTCTCACGCCTCACTCCTCAACAAAACTTCCACTATCCACATCCCTGACCTCCCACTATTCCCGACCCCTCACCCCTTATCAACCCTGACCCCTCACCCCTCACCCCTCACTAACACTGACCCCTCACCCCTCACTGACCCTAACCCCTCAACCCTCACTATTCCTGACTCCTGACTCCTCACTGCTCACTAACCCTCACCCCTCACCAACACTGACCCTTCACCATCCCTCAACATTCCTGACCCGTCACCATTACTGACCCCTCACCATCCCTGACCCCTCACCATCCCTCAACATTCCTGACCCCTCACCAACCCTCACCCCTCACCATCCCTGAACAGTCACTCCTCATCATCCCCGATCTTCTGACCCCCTCATCATCCCTGACCTCTCACTCCTCACCAACCCTGACCCCTCACCCCTCATCATCCCTGATTCCTCACTATCCCTGACCCCTCATCCTTCAACATCCGTGACCCCTGACCCCTCGCTGTCTCTGACCGTCCCTGCCGCCTGACCCCTCAGCATCCCTGACCTCTTATCCCTCAGCATCCCTGACACCTCTGACCATCCCTGACCCCTCTCCCCTCACCATCTCTGACTGCTCACTGTCCCTGACCCTTCACCCCTCACCAACATTGACCCCATATCCCTCACCATCGTTGACCATTCACCCCTCACCACCCCTGACCCGTCACCCCTCACTAATCCTGACCCCTCACCATCGCTGACACCTCACCCCTCACGAACCCTTCCCCCTCACTCCTCAGCATCACTGACCCTTCACCCCGCACCAATCCTGACTCCTCACCCCTCACCACCCTGACCCCCACCCCTCACCATCCCTGACCAACACTGATCCCCCACCCCTCACCATCCCTTAGCCCTCATCCCTCACCATCCCTGACCCCACACCACTCATCATCCCTTACACCTCACTATCCCTGATCACTCACCATCCTTCACCACTCACCCCCTCACTATCCCTGATCACTCACCATCCTTCACCACTCACCCCCTCACTATCCCTGATCACTCACCATCCTTCACCACTCACCCCCTCACTATCCCTGATCACTCACCATCCTTCACCACTCACCCCCTCACTATCCCTGATCACTCACCATCCTTCACCACTCACCCCCTCACTATCCCTGATCACTCACCATCCTTCACCACTCACCCCCTCACTATCCCTGATCACTCACCATCCTTCACCACTCACCCCCTCACTATCCCTGACCCTTCGCAATCCCCCATCCCTGACCCCTGGGGCGCCTACCATCCCTCACCCCTTATGCCTCACTTATCCTGACTCCTCACTGCTCACCAGCATCTCTGACCCCTCACTATCCCTCACCCCTAACCATCCCTGACCTAAATAACTATAAATAATTTATAGTTATTTAGAGAGAAATGAATTGATTGGGGATAGTCAGCATGGTTTTGTGAAGGGTCGGTCGTGCCTTACTAACCTTATTGAGTTTTTTGAAAAAGTGACCAAAGAGGTGGATGGGGGTAAGGCGGTTGATGTGGTATATATGGACTTTAGTAAGGCGTTTGATAAGGTGGCCCATGGAAGACTTCTGCAGAAAATGCAGATGTATGGGATAGAGGGTGATTTAGCTAATTGGATTAGGAATTGGCTAGCAGATAGAAGACAGAGGGTGGTGGTTGATGGGAGATATTCATCGTGGAGTTCGGTGACAAGTGGTGTACCTCAGGGGTCTGTTTTGGGGCCCCTGCTGTTTGTAATTTTTATAAATGATCTGGATGAGGGTATTGAAGGATGGATTAGTAAATTTGCAGATGACACTAAAGTCGGTGGAGTGGTAGATAGTGAAGAGGGGTGTTATAGTTTGCAGAGGGACTTGGACAAGTTGCAGAGCTGGGCCGAGAGGTGGCAAATGGAGTTTAATGTGGAAAAGTGTGAGGTAATGCTCTATGGCAGAAATAACAAACGTGTAGAGTATAGGGCTAATGGAAGGACTCTTAATAGTGTTGATTAACAGAGGGATCTTGGTGTACATGTTAATAGATCCCTGAAAGTAGGCAGTCAAGTCGAGAAGGTTGTTAAGAAGGCATATGGAGTCTTAGCTTTTATTGGTAGGGGGATTGAATTTCGGAGCCGTGAGGTTATGTTACAACTGTACAAAACTCTGGTGCGGCCGCACTTGGAGTATTGCGTACAGTTCTGGTCGCCGCATTATAAGAAAGATGTGGAAGCATTGGAAAGGGTGCAGAGGAGGTTTACCAGGATGTTGCCTGGTATGGTGGGAAGGCCTTATGAGGAAAGGCTGAGGGACCTGAGGTTATTTTCATTAGAGAGAAGAAGGTTACGCGGTGACCTAATTGAGGCGTATAAGATGATCAAGGGATTGGATAGGGTGGATAGTGAGAGCCTTTTTCCTCGGATGGTGATGACCAACACGAGGGGACATAACTTTAAATTAAGAGGTGGTAGTTATAGGACGGATGTCAGAGGCAGGTTCTTTACACAGAGGGTGGTGAGAGCGTGGAATGCCCTGCCTGCAGCAGTTGTGGACTCGCCTACTTTGGGGGCGTTCAAATGTTCGGTGGATAGGCACATGGATGATATTGGAATAGTTTAGGTTAGAGGGTCCGCTGGCCGGCGCAACATCGAGGGCCGAAGGGCCTGTACTGCGCTGTAATGTTCTATGTTCTATTTTCTAAACCCACCACCCCCCACCCCCCCACCTCGCCGTCACCGGAGGAAGGAAGCGAGAGAGAGAGCGAGAGAGAGAGAGAGACGGCATGCTTTGCACTGAGGACTTTTATTAAAACATTTCGCGCACGATGGGGTCAGCACCCCCCACCCCCACATACAACTCTCTGCCCATCCGCTTGTCAACTCTGTGTCCCCCTCCCCTCCCCTCCACCACTGCCCGTCGCAACCGTAATCTCTCCACTCTTCCCAACCCCCCGTTCCCCCACCACCGCAGGTTCTTTTCGGGAGGGAGAGAGGGGTAGGAAGTGGGTAGGGAGTGGGTTCCCACTCTCTGTTGAGAGGGAGACGGGAGTAGGAAGTGGGTAGGGAGGGGCGGGGGGGTCCCCACTCATTCTTGGGAGGGAGACGGGAGAAGGAAGTGGGTAGGGAGTGGGGAGGGTCCCCACTCTTTCTTGGGAGGGAGACGGGAGAAGGAAGTGGGTAGGGAGGAGGGGGATCCCCACTCTTTCTTGGGAGGGAGACGGGAGAAGGAAGTGGGTGGGGGAGGGGGGTCCCCACAGTTTGTTGAGAGGGAGGCAGGAAGAAGAGTTTGGTGGAGATTGGTGTTGGGTGAGAGGGGTGGATCCCCACCCA
>JAGIQG010000614.1:0-7500 GCA_024679065.1 Sphyrna mokarran | reverse complement strand
GCAGGTTTTGCTGTTTCTCCGACATGCTCACACTTTCCTGGCTGGCGTTCCTCCCCTCTTGCCATCACTCTCTCAAAACAAAAACCCGATCGCTCGGGGACCCTCAGCCCCGCTCACGATTCCCTCAGTTAACCCATCGAACACAAACCTGGTCACCTTGTAACCATAATCGAGATGGACAGATTTGGGCGGGGGGAGGGGGGTGTACAATCGACACAGCTCATTCAGAGAAGGATAAGAACAGCGCGACATCGAAAGTTCGGTGAGCGTTGGGTGGATTTTACTGGTTATTGCAACACTGCCCCCATCACCGACCTCCAGCAACATCAGGTTACAGGCTGCCCTAGGGTATTACAGCCCAATCTGTAGAGGGGGACTACATGATTTTTTTTGGGGGCGGCTTTGTAACTCGATTGCACTTTGATGGTTCTCCCCGGACGCCAGCGTTACCCACCCTCCTCGGGATCCTCGAGGAAGTAGACAGGGCCGTCGCAAACATATTTGATCACGGAAAGGTAGGTGTCCTCATCGTGGTGTGAGAGATATTCATAATGTCCGTGTGAGATGTTCGCAGGAACGCCGCAGTGTACTACAACAGGATGGGAGAGAGAGGGAGAGAGGGAGGTCAGCGAGGCACAGATCAGTAATGCATTTAGTCCTTCAGCTCCCTCTCCACAGTGCGGCGCTCCCTCAGCACCAACCCTCCCCACAGTGCGGTGCTCCCTCAGCACCGACCCTCCCCACAGTGCGGTGCTCCCTCAGCACCAACCCTCCCCACAGTGCAGTGCTCCCTCAGCACCAACCCTCCCCACAGTGCGGCGCTCCCTCAGCACTGACCCTCCCACACAGTGCAGCGCTCCCTCAGCACCGACCCTCCCCCAGTGCGGTGCTCCCTCAGCACCGACCCTCCCACAGTGCGGTGCTCCCTCAGCACCGATCCTCCCACAGTGCGGCGCTCCCTCAGCACCGACCCTCCCACAGTGCGGTGCTCCCTCAGCACCGACCCTCCCCACAGTGCGGCGCTCCCTCAGCACCAACCCTCCCCACAGTGCGGCGCTCCCTCAGCACCAATCCTCCCATAGTGCGGTGCTCCCTCAGCACTGACCCTCCCACAGTGCGGCACTCCCTCAGCACCGACCCTCCCGCAGTGCGGCTCTCCCTCAGCACTGACCCTCTCACAGTGCGGCGCTCCCTCAGCACCGACCCTCCCGCAGTGCGGCTCTCCCTCAGCACTGACCCTCTCACAGTGCGGCGCTCCCTCAACACTGACCCTCCCCACAGTGTGGTGCTCCCTCAGCACCGACCCTCCCGCAGTGCGGCTCTCCATCAGCACTGACCCTCTCACAGTGCGGCGCTCCCTCAACACTGACCCTCCCCACAGTGTGGTGCTCCCTCAGCACCGACCCTCCCGCAGTGCGGCTCTCCATCAGCACTGACCCTCCCACAGTGCGGCGCTCCCTCAACACTGACCCTCCCCACAGTGCGGCGCTCCCTCATCACTGACCCTCTCACAGTGCGGCTCTCCCTCAGCACTGACCCTCTCACAGTACGGCTCTCCCTCAGCACTCACACACCAACAGAATCCACCCTTACTCCTATACGCAGCAGGATATAACATAGAAAAACTACAGCACAAACAGGCCCTTTGGCCCACAAGTTGCGCCGATCCTATCCCTACCTACTCAGGCCTGTCTATAATTCTCAATCCCATTAAATCCAGAAGTCTCTCAAAAGACCCCGGCAAGTTCGCCTCTACCACCACCGTTGATTCCGCTCACTCACCACCCTCTGAGTGAAAAACGTACCCCTAACATTTCTTCTGTACTTGTCCCCCAGCACCTTACACCCTGTGTCCTCTCGTAGCGACAATTACAGCCCTGGGAAATAGCCTCCGCCCTATCTATTCCTCTCAACATCTTATAAACCTCTATCAGGTCGCCTCTCAACCTTCGTCTCTCCAGTGAGAAGAGACCCAGCTCTCCTCAACCTATCCTCATAAGGTATGGCCCCCAATCCAGGCAACTTCCTTGTAAATATCCTCTGAACTCTCTCAATAGCCTCTACATCCTTCCTCTAGTGAGGAGACCAGAACTGCGCACAGTGGGGTCTGACAAGGGTCGTATAAAGTTGCAGCATTACCTCCCGACTCCTAAACTCAATCCCTTGATTAATGAAGGCCAGAACGCTTTCTTGACCACATCCTCCACCTGCGAGGCAGATTTAAGACTCCTACGGACTCAGTCCCCAAGATCCTTCTGCTCCTCGACACTGCCAAGAGTCCTACCCTCGATATTGTACTCCTTCGTCCCATTGGTCCTGCCAAAATAGACCACCGCACATTTATCCGCGTCGAAGTCCATCTGCCACTTCTCCGCCCAGTCTTGCATCCTGTCTATGTCCCGCTGCAACTTCCGACATCCCTCCAGACCATCCACAACACCCCCGACCTTCGGCGAACTTACTAACCCATCCCTCCCCTTCTTCATCCAGGTCACTTACGAAAAGCAGTGGTCCCGGAACAGATCCTGGGACACTCCACTGGTTACCGACCTCCACGCAGAACAAGACCCATCCGCAACCACTCTCTGCCTAATGCTGGCAAGCCGGTTCCAGATCCACAAGGTCAAAGCCCCTTGGATCCCATGCCCTCTCAGCTTCTCCAGAAGCCTGGCAATGGGGGACCTTATCGAAATAATGAAGTCCATATAAACCACATCCACCGCTCTTCCTTCATCAATGTGTTTAGCCACATCTTCAGAGGACTCGACCAGGGTCGGAAGGCAAGATTTGAAATAGCCGTGCTATTTTTGATCACCCTCGACCTCTCCAAATCCTGCCTCTAAGGATCTTCCCCATCAACCTACTGAGGTAAGACCCACCGCTCTACAATTTCCAGCACTATCTCTAAGATTCCCTCTCTTGAATAAAGGAACAAGATCCACAAATCCTCGAAAAACTTTCCCGTCGCCTTCGGCGACGCAAAGATCATCGCTGGGTGGGGGGGGTGGTCTGCAATCCCTTCCCTCGCCTCGCACACGAACCAGAGGTACATCCCATCTGGTCCCTGCGACTTATCCAACCTGATCCTCCTCAACACGTGCTCTTCCGTAACGCCCGCACGCTCGATCTTTGCATTCGGCCGCAAAGCTGCATCACAACCTCCCAGATCTCTTTCCCCACCGTGATTATCGAGGCAAAGTATTCGTTCAGCACGTCTGCTGATTCCGCCCGTACTCCTGCCCCTTCACGTCTTGTAGGTCCGACCCCTTCACGCCTCATCCTTCCGCTCTTCGTGTCTCTGTGGAATGCCTGGGGGTTCTCCTTAACCTTACCCGCCAAGATCTTCTCGTGATCCCTTCCGGCCCTCCTCACTTCCCCCGCTGAAGTTCCTTCCCGCTAGTCGCGCACTCTCCCAGATCGCTAACGCCTCTGAGCTCCCGGAATCTTTTGGAAGCATTCCCTCTCATGCACCGCAGTTCCCGTAACCTACCAAACCCACCCCCCCGAGTCTCAATGGACGGTTGTTCCTCCGAGCACCAGACAAACATTCCTTGAAAATCCGCCGCATTTCTTCTGCACGTCTCCCTGAGAAAACCTCCTCCCAATTCACACCTTGAATTTCCTGCCTTCGTATTACCCCAGCGACAAACTTTCCAAGCTCGCTCCGATTTCTATCGAACGCCAGTGTGAGGGAGGCAGAGTTATGATCGCCATCCCCAAAATGCTCCCCCCACCACCAACCAAGCCAGAGAGATCCGACACTTGTCCACGTTCATTCCCCAAATACCGTGAGTCCAGAGAGGCCGGAATACAACACATTGCAAACACACTCACCGTCCTTGTGCATGAGATCCTCAATCACCTCATCAGCTGGTTAAAAACAGAATGAAATAAAACCCTGTGAGAATCAGATCCAAAATCCAACATTGACTGGTAGGTATCATCCACAGTGCGGCGCTCCCACGGCACCGACCCTCCCCACAGTGCGGCGCTCCCTCAGCACTGACCCTCCCCACAGTGCGGCGCTCCCTCAGCACCGACCCTCCCACAGTGCGGCGCTCCCTCAGCACCGACCCTCCCCACAGTGCGGCGCTCCCTCAGCACCGACCCTCCCCACAGTGCGGCGCTCCCAGCACCGACCTCCCACAGTGCGGCGCTCCACGGCACTGACCCCCCCACAGTGCGGCGCCCCTCATCACCGACCCTCCCCACAGTGCGGCGCTCCCTCAGCACCGACCCTCCCGCAGTGCGGCGCTCCCATGGCACTGACCCCCCCACAGTGCGGCCTCCACGCACCGACCCCCCCACAGTGCGGCACTCCCACGGCACCGACCCCCCCACAGTGCGGCGCTCCCTCAGCACCAACCCTCCCACGGTGCAGCGCTCCCACAGCACTGACCCTCCCACAGTGCGGCGTTCCCACAGCACCGACCCCCCAACATTGCAGCGCTCCCTCAGCACCCACCAACCCACAGTGCGGCACTCCCACAGCACCGACCCTCCCCACAGTGCGGCGCTCCCTCAGCACCGACCCTCCCACAGTGCGGCGCTCCCACGGTACCGACCCTCCCACAGTGCAGCGCTCCCTCTGCACCGATCCTCCCACAGTGCGGCGCTCACTCTGCACCGACCCTCCCACAGTGCGGCGCACCCTCAGCACCGACCCTCCCACAGTGCGCTGCTCCCTCATCACCGGCCCTCCCCACACAGTGTGGCGCTCCCTCAGCACCGACCCTCTCAATGTGCAGCACTCCGCCAGGACTGTAAATCCAACATAATCCAAACTTATTCCGATACACATCAGGATCTCCACAGAGCCCAGAATAAAAAATATTGCAAATACTCACGGGAATGATGCCCTCTTGGATCCACAGGTCCCCCTTCACAATAAAACAAAATAAAACATTCTGAGAAACTGTTCCAGGATCGACCATATCCTCGTAACAAACAATACAGTGCCCCGCTCCCTCAGCACCGACTCTCCCCACAGTGCGGCGCTCCCGCGGCTCCAACCCTCCCACAAAGTGCGGCACTCTCTAAGCACCGACCCCTCAACAGTGTGACACTCCCTCAGCACCGCCCCTCCCCACTGTGCGGCGCTCCCTCTGCACTGACCATCTCACAGAGTGTTGCTCCTTCAACACCGACCCTCCGCACAGTGTGGAGCTCCCTCAGCACCAATCCTCCCACAGTGCGGAGCTCCCTCAACACCGACCCTCCTCACAGTGCGGAGCTCCCTCAGCACTGACCCTCCCACAGTGCGGCGCTCCCTCAGGACTGTAAATCCAACATAATTCAAACATATTCCGATACACATCAGGATCTCTACAGAGCCCAGAATAAAAAATATTGCAAATACTCACAGGATTCAATCTCACTGAACACAGTACGTTCCGCTTCAAGATAAAACAAAATCAAACATTCTTAGAAACTGTTCCAGGATCGACCATATCCTGGTAACAAACAATACAGTGTGGCGCTCCCTCTGCACCGACCCTCCCCACAGTGCGGCGCTCCCTCAGCACTGACCCTCCCACAGTGCGGCGCTCCCTCAACACTGAGTTTCCCACAGTGCGGCGCTCCCTCAACACTGAGTTTCCCACAGTGCGGAGCTGCCTCTACACCGATGCTCCAATAGTGCGGAGCTGCCTCAACACCGATGCTCCCACAGTGCGGAGCTCCCTCAACACCGAGCCTCCCACAGTGCGGCGCTCCCTCAGCACTGACCCTCCGCAGTGCGGCGCTCCCTCAGCACCGACACTCCCACAGTGTGGCTCTCGCTCAGTACCGACCCTCCCACAGTGTGGCACTCCCTCAGCACTGACCCGCCCACAGTGTGGCACTCCCTCAGCACTGACCCGCCCACAGTGTGGCGCTCCCTCAGCACTGACCCGCCCACAGTGTGGCGCTCCCTCAGCACTGACCCGCCCACAGTGCGGCACTCCCTCAGCACTGACCCGCCCACAGTGCGGCGCTCCTCAGCACTGACCCGCCCACAGTGTGTGGCGCCCCTCAGCACCGACCCGCCCACAGTGTGGCACTCCCTCAGCACCCCCCACACCCCACTGACCCGCCCACAGTGCGGCGCTCCCTCAGCACTGACCCGCCCACAGTGCGGCGCTCCCTCAGCACTGACCCGCCCACAGTGTGGCGCTCCCTCAGCACTGACCCGCCCACAGTGTGGCGCTCCCTCAGCACCGACCCGCCCACAGTGCGGCGCTCCCTCAGCACTGACCCGCCCACAGTGCGGCACTCCCTCAGCACTGACCCGCCCACAGTGCGGCGCTCCCTCAGCACCAACCTCCCGCAGTGCAGCGCTCCCTCAGCACCAACCCCCCAACAGTGCAGCACTCCCTCAGCACCGACCCACCAACAGTGCAGCACTCCCTCAGCACCGACCCACCAACAGTGCAGCACTCCCTCAGCAACGACCCACCAACAGTGCAGCGCTCCCTCAGCACAGACCCCCCAACAGTGCAGCGCTCCCTCAGCACCGACCCTCCCACAGTGCAGCACTCCCTCAGCACCGACCCACCAACAGTGCAGCACTCCCTCAGCAACGACCCACCAACAGTGCAGCGCTCCCTCAGCACCGACCCCCCAACAGTGCAGCGCTCCCTCAGCACCGACCCTCCCACAGTGCAGCACTCCCTCAGCACCGACCCACCAACAGTGCAGCACTCCCTAAGCACCAACCTTCCCCACAGTGCGGCGCTCCTTCAGCACCAACTCTCTCACAGTGCGGCGCTCCCTCAGCATCGACCCTCCCACAGTGCTGCACTCCCTCAGCACCGACCCTCTCACAGTGCGGCTCTCGCTCAGTACCGACCCTCCTGCAGTGTGGCGCTCCCTCAGCACCGACCCTCCTGCTGTGCGGTGCTCCCTCAGCACCGGCCCTTCCCACAGTGCGGCGCTCCCTCAGCACTGACCCTCCCACAGTGCGGCGCTCCCTCAGCACTGATCCTCCCACAGTACGGCGCTGCCTCAGCTCCGACCCTCCCACAGTGCGGCTCTCGCTCAGCACTGATCCTCTCACAGTGCGACGCTCCCTCAGCACCGACCGCCCAACAGTGCAGGACTCCCTCAGCACCGACCCACCAACAGTGCAGCACTCCGTCAGCACCGACCCACCAACAGTGCAGCACTCCCTCAGCACTGACCCTCCCCACAGTGTGGCGCTCCCTCAGCACCAACCCTCCGACAGTGCGGCTCTCGCTCAGCACCGACCGTCTCTCAGTGCGGCGCTCCCTCAGCACCGACCCTCCCCACAGCGCAGCGCTCCCTCAGCACCGACCCTCCCCACTGTGCGGCGCTCCCTCAGCACCGACCCTCCCGCAGTGCTGCACTCCCTCAGCACCGACCCTCCCGCAGCGCAGCACTCCCTCAGCACCGACCCCCCAACAGTGCAGCACTCCCTCAGCACCGACCCCCCAACAGTGCGGCGCTCCCTCAGCACCAACCCTCCCCACAGTGCGGCACTCCCTCAGCACCGACCCTCCC
>JAGIQG010000613.1:0-21760 GCA_024679065.1 Sphyrna mokarran | reverse complement strand
AGAGAATCCTAGGGCAAATCCCGTCCGGCCCAGGGGACTTATCCAACTTCAAACCCTCGAGAATATCGAGCACATCCTCCCTATCTACTTCGATACCTTCCAGTTTGCTACCCTGTACCTCAGTGTTCTCCATAACTACATTTACATCACCCTGCGTGAATACCGAAGAGAAATATTTATTCAGTACCTCTCCAATATCTTCAGGCTCCACGCACAACTTCCCACTGCTGTCTATGACTGGCCCTAATCTTGCCCTAACCAATCTTCTATTCTTAACATATCTAAAGAAAGCTTTAGGATTCTCCTTAATCCTATCAGCCAAAGTCTTCTCGTGTCCTCTCTTAGCTCTCCTCAATTCAATCTTTAGCTCCCTCCTGGCTAATCTATAGCTATCCATTGCACTAACTGAGCCTTCAAGCCTCATCCTGACATAAGCCTCCTTTTTCCTTTTAACCAGCAAATCAACTTTTTTTGTACACCAAGGTTCTCTTACTCGACCATTTCCTCCTTGCTTGACAGGGACATACTTATCAAGGACCCGCAGCAGCTGCTCCTTGAATAAGCTCCACATTCCAGATGTTCCCAGTCCCTGTAGTTTCCTAGTCCAATCTATGCACCCTAATTCTCTCCTGATGGCCTCATAATTACCCTTCCCCCAGCTATAACTACTGCCCCCAGCTTCACGCCTATCCCTGTCCATCACTAATGTGAACGTAACCGAATTGTGGTCACTATCACCAAAATGTTCACCAACTTCCAAGCCTAACACCCGGTCTGGCTCATTGCCCAGCACCAAATCCCATGTAGCCTCACCTCGAGTTGGCCTATCTACATACTGAGTCAAAAAACTCATGCCCAATTGTCCAATGAGAATCACCAGTGGGATGTTTGAAAATGAGCTCTACAAGGCTGAATTGGATGTGAAGGATCCTGAACTAAAGGCCCTACTTTAAAGCTCTGTTAGCCGAAGGAACCAAAAGAGGAGGGAGAAGAAGAAGGTGGCTTCCCAATCTGCACTTTGTGCCACCACTGGCAGCACCAATGAGGAGAATGAAGCTGGAGATTGACCTCTTTTGCTTGCATTGCAGTCGGTTGCCTCAAGTCTTGGTGCATTCACTCAACTGTCAGTTGTTACGGTTCATTTGAGACAGCATTATAGGTACTTGGGGCTGGTTGGACAGACCTGGAGATTGATGGGGTTGTGGGGTCCTGAATTAAACCATTTTAAACTGTATAGATTATTAGAAGTTAGTTTCTGCCTTTTTTGTATCCTGTTTTACAAAATATTGCCAGTTTCCCCAAATATCTATTATGGTTACAAAGGAAAAAAATATGCTGCAAATTTGGGTGGTCTTTTCTCCAGTAGAGTTTTCAGTAGACTCGAAACAGCTCAGGATAAACTGAAACATACATTGCAAACTATTATTAATTATCCCAGACTATTCTGAATGATTTGGAAATTGCCAGGATGTTGGGCAACTTTTTAAAAGAAAGCAAACGCTGTGTGAATAATGAGCCAAGTAACCATTGGCAGCAGGAGCAGTTCAGAGTCCATGTTCATTTTCTCTGTATTCTGAACTGAGTTTTTTTATTTTAGGGCGAAGGGCAAACTTTCATTTTTGATCAGATTTGCAGGATTGTAAATGCACTTTTGGGTGCAGGCTGAATTGATAAGATTTATATTGCAACAAAATTGTGGTTCTGCCTGATTTTTGATTGTGCCTTACAAAAAAATGGTGATAGTTCTGTTGGCATTTGAAAATGCTGCCCCAGCCTTTTTACATACAACAAAAAGTGTGTAGCTTGCATACGAAGCTGGTATAAGGACTCTTGTTGTGCTAGCCCTTGCCATCATGAATTTTTGTTTGTGTGAGATAGGAGCTCAGTGTAATACCATGATTTGTTTTGGGTCACGGTGGGGATTAAATAAATAACTGAATATTAATCCTGCAAAAAAAAATAGTGTTTTTTTTTTCACCATGACAGCTCAGAGACTATCGACGTGGCTGCGCAGACACTTGCAATTGAGCCGGTGTCTGCGGGAGTTTGCACGTTCTCCCCGTGGTGGCGTGGGTTTTCTCCGGGCACTCCGGTTTCCTCCCACAACCCAAAAATTCGCTCTTAGGCTGATTGGGAAACAAATTGTCCTTATAGTGAGAATTTTCCATATTAGGAATAATATATATATTATTATATAGGAATAATATAATAGGATAATGGAATTGTTACTATATAGTTATGACGGCGGCGCGGGCTCGTTGGGCCGAAAGGGCCTGTTTCCCGTGCTGTGTTGCTCTTTAAAAAAAAACCCTTCCTGCACACTTTGTACAAAAACTGACCCCTCTAACGAGCTCGAGCTATAGCTATTCGAATCAATATTAGTTAAGTTAAAGTCCCCCATAACAATTACCCTATTACTTTCACTCCTGATCAGAATTGACTTGGCAATCCTTTCCTCTACCTCTCTAGAACTTTTAGGAGCTCTATAAAAGACTCCCAACAGGGTGAACTCTCCTTTCCTGTTTGTAATCTCAGCCCATACTACCTCAACAGACAAGTCCTCATCAATGTTTCATGGGGGGACAGTGAAGAGGGAGCTTTACTCTGTATCTAACCCTGTGCTGTCCCTGTCCTGGGAGTGTTTGATGGGGGGGACAGTGTAGATGGAGCTTTACTCTGTATCTAACCCCGTGCTGTACCTGTCCTGGGAGTGTTTGATGGGGGACAGTGTAGATGGAGCTTTACTCTGTATCTAACCCCGTGCTGTACCTGTCCTGGGAGTGTTTGATGGGGGGACAGTGTAGAGGGAGCTTTAGTCTGTATCTAACCCCGTGCTGTACCTGTCCTGGGAGTGTTTGATGGGGGGACAGTGTAGAGGGAGCTTTACTCTGTATCTAACCCCGTGCTGTACCTGTCCTGGGAGTGTTTGATGGGGGACAGTGTAGAGGGAGCTTTACTCTGTATCTAAACCCATGCTGTACCTGTCCTGGGAGTGTTTGATGGGGGGACAGTGTAGAGGGAGCTTGAGTCTGGATCTAAGCTGGGATTGACGCTGCTGCCAGGGGTGTGGGGGCTTTGGATGGAGTTGCAGAGGAGGTTTACCAGGATGTTGTCCTGTTATGGAAGCTCCTGACAATGAGGAGAGTTTGGGGAAACTGGGGATGTTCTCAGTGGAACAGCGGAGAAAGAGGGGAGACCTAATCGAGGGGTATAAAACTGCGAAGGCTACAGATCGGGTGGACAGAGGGAAGTCTTTTTCCAGGTCAGAGATGGCGAACGCGAGGGGGTCACGGGTTCAAGGGGAGGGGGGCCAGGTTTAACTCCGATATCAGGGGGGGTGTATTTTACACAGAGGATGGTGGGGGGAGGGTGGGAATGCGCTGCCAAGTAGGGACACACGGGGATAATTTCAGACTTACCCAGAGAGTCACGTGAGCGGACTGGGAATGGGGGGGATGTGGATGCAAACGGATGGTCTCGTTGGACCACTGAGCAGCACAGGCTTGTAGGGCCGAAGGGCCTCTTCTCCCTGCGATACTGTTCTCTGTTCTGAGTCCACTAAGACATCGCTTCATTCCGAATGATAGATCCGTTCCGTTTTTCATCCCGGCAGGATTTTCCTCGTCCGTTTGATGTTGCTCTGTCTGGTCCTCATATTAATACACAACGGACTTGCGGGTGAGTCAAAACACAATTCGTGGGGAGGGTCGGTGCTGAGGGAGTGCCGCACTGTGGGAGGGTCGGTGCTGAGGGAGTGCCGCACTGGGGGAGGGTCGGTGCTGAGGGAGTGCCGCACTGTGGGGAGGGTCGGTGCTGAGGGAGCGTCGCCCTGTGGGGAGGGTCGGTGCTGAGGGAGCGCCGCACTGTGGGAGGGTCGGTGCTGAGGGAGCGCCGCACTGTGGGAGGGTCAGTGCTGAGGGAGCGCCGCACTGTGGGAGGGTCAGTGCTGAGGGAGCGCCGCACTGTGGGAAGGGTCGGTGCTGAGGGAGCGCCGCACTGTGGGGAGGGTCGGTGCTGAGGGAGCGCCGCACTGTGGGGAGGGTCGGTGCTGAGGGAGTGCCGCACTGTGGGGAGGGTCGGTGCTGAGGGAGCGCCGCACTGTGGGAGGGTCGGTGCTGAGGGAGTGCCGCACTGTGGGGAGGGTCGGTGCTGAGGGAGCGCCGCACTGTGGGAGGGTCGGTGCTGAGGGAGTGCCGCACTGTGGGGAGGGTCGGTGCTGAGTGAACGCCTCACTGTGGGAGGGTCGGTGCTGAGGGAGCGCCGCACTGTGGGAGGGTCAGTGCTGAGGGAGTGCCGCACTGTGGGGAGGGTCGGTGATGAGTGAGCGCCTCACTGTGGGAGGGTCGGTGCTGAGTGAGCGCCTCACTGTGGGAGGGTCAGTGCTGAGGGAGTGCCGCACTGTGGGTGGGTCGGTGCTGAGGGAGCGCCGCACTGTGTTGTTTGTTACCAGGATATGTTCGATCCTGGAACAGTTTCTCAGAATGTTTTGTTTTGTTTTATTGTGAAGGGGTCGGAGTGGAACCCAGAGGGCATCATTCCCGTGAGTATTTGCAATATTTTTTATTCTGGGCTCTGTAGAGATCCTGATGTGTATCGGAATAAGTTTGGATTATGTTGGATTTACAGTCCTGGCGGAGTGCCGCACATTGAGAGGGTCGGAGCTGAGGGAGCGCCGCACTGTGGAGAGGGTCAGTGGTGAGGGAGTGCCGCACTGTGGGATGGTCGGTGCTGAGGGAGTGCCACACTGTGTGGGAGGGTCAGTTCTGAGGGAGTGCCGCACATTGAGAGGGTCGGAGCTGAGGGAGCGCCGCACTGTGGAGAGGGTCAGTGGTGAGGGAGTGCCGCACTGTGGGATGGTCGGTGCTGAGGGAGTGCCACACTGTGTGGGAGGGTCAGTTCTGAGGGAGTGCCGCACTGTGGGAGGGTCGGTGCTGAGGATGCGCTGCACTGTGGGGAAGGTTGGTGCTGAGGGAGCGCCGCACTGTGGGGAGGGTCGGTGCTGAGGGAGTGCTGCACTGTGGGGAGGGTCGGTCTGAGGGAGGGTCGTGCTGAGGGAGCGCTGCACTGTGGGGAGGGTCGGTGCTGAGGGACGTTCGGTGCTGAGGGAGCGCTGCACTGTGGGAGGTCGGTGCTGAGGAGTGCTGCACTGTGGGAGGGTCGGTGCTGAGGGAGGGTCGGTGCTGAGGGAGGGTCGGTGCTGAGGGAGACTGCACTGTGGGAGGGTCGGTGCTGAGGGAGCGCTGCACTGTGGGGAGGTCGGTGCTGAGGGAGGTCGGTGCTGAGGGAGCGCTGCACTGTGGGAGGGTCAGTGCTGAGGGAGCGCCGCACTGTGGGAGGGTCAGTGCTGAGGGAGCGCCGCACTGTGGGAGGGTCGGTGCTGAGGGAGCGCCGCACTGTGGGAAGGTCGGTGCTGAGGGAGCGCCGCACTGTGGGGAGGGTCAGTGTTGAGGGAGCGCCGCACTGTGGGAGGGTCAGTGCTGAGGGAGCGCCGCACTGTGGGGGGGTCGGTGCTGAGGGAGCGCCGCACTTGGGAAGGTCGGTGCTGAGGGAGCGCCGCACTGTGGGGACGGTCAGTGTTGAGGGATCGCCGCACTGTGGGGAGGGTCGGTGCTGAGGGAGCGCCGCGCTGTGAGAGGTCAGTGCTGAGGGAGCGCCCACTGTGGGAGGGTCGTGCTGAGGGAGCGCCGCTGTGGGAGGTCGTGCTGAGGGAGCGCCGCCTGTGGGAGGGTCGTGCTGAGGGAGCCCGCACTGTGGGAGGGTCGGTGCTGTGGGAGCGCCGCACTGTGGGTGGGTCGGTGTTGAGGGAGCGCCGCACTGTGTTAGGGTCGGTGGTGTGGGAGCGCCGCACTGTGCGGGGGGTCAGTGCTGAGTGAGCGCCGCACTGTGGGGAGGGTCAGTGCCGTGGGAGCACCGCACTGTGGGGAGGGTCGGTGCCGTGGGAGCGCCGCACTGTGGATGATACCTACCAGTCAATGTTGGATTTTGGATCTGATTCTCACAGGGTTTTATTTCATTCTGTTTTTAACCAGCTGATGAGGTGATTGAGGATCTCATGCACAAGGACGGTGAGTGTGTTTGCAATGTGTTGTATTCTGGCCTCTCTGGACTCTCGGTATTTGGGGAATGAACGTGGACAAGTGTCGGATCTCTCTGGCTTGGTTGGTGGTGGGGGGAGCATTTTGGGGGTAGCGATCATAACTCTGCCTCCCTCACAGTGGCGTTCGACAGAAATCGGAGCGAGCTTGGAAAGTTTGTAGCTGGGGTAATACGAAGGCAGGAAATTCGAGGTGTGAATTTGGAGGAGGTTTTCTCAGGGAGACGTGCGGAAGAAAATGCGGCGGATTTTCAAGGAATGTTTCTCTGGCGCTCGGAGGAACAACCGTCCGTTTAGATGCGGGGTGGGGGTGTTTGGTAGGTTACGGGAACTGCGGTGCATGAGAGGGAAAGCTTCCAAAAGATTCCGGGAGCTCAGAGGCGTTAGTGATCTGGGAGAGTGCGCGACTAGCGGGAAGGAACTTCAGCGGGGGAAGTGAGGAGGGCCGGAAGGGAACACGAGAAGACCTTGGCGGGTAAGGTTAAGGAGAACCCCCAGGCGTTCCACAGAGACACGAAGAGCGGAAGGATGAGGCGTGAAGGGGTCGGACCTACAAAACGTGAAGGGGCAGGAGTACGGGCGGAATCAGCAGACGTGCTGAACGAATACTTTGCCTCGATAATCACGGTGGGGAAAGAGATCTGGGAGGTTGTGATGCAGCTTTGCGGCCGAGTGCAAAGATCGAGCGTGCGGGCGTTACGGAAGAGCACGTGTTGGAGCCGTTGAGGAGCATCAGGTTGGATAAGTCGCAGGGACCAGATGGGATGTACCTCTGGTTTGTGTGCGAGGCGAGGGAAGGGATTGCAGGGCACCCCCAGCGATGATCTTTGCGTCGCCGAAGGAGACGGGAAAGGTTTTCGAGGATTTGTGGATCTTGTTCCTTTATTCAAGAGAGGGAATCTTAGAGATAGTGCTGGAAATTGTAGAGCGGTGGGTCTTACCTCAGTAGGTTGATGGAGAAGATCCTTAGAGGCAGGATTTGGAGAGGTCGAGGGTGATCAAAAATAGCACGGCTGTTTCAAATCTTGCCTTCCGCCCCTGGTCGAGTCCTCTGAAGATGTGGCTAAACACATTGATGAAGGAAGAGCGGTGGATGTGGTTTATATGGACTTCATTATTTCGATAAGGTCCCCCATTGCCAGGCTTCTGGAGAAGGTGAGTGGGCATGTGATCCAAGGGGCTTTGAGCTTGTGGATCTGGAACCGGCTTGCCAGCAGAAGGCAGAGAGTGGTTGCGGATGGGTCTTGTTCTGCGTGGAGGTCGGTAATCAGTGGAGTGTCCCGGGATCTGTTCCGGGACCCCTGCTTTTCGTAAGTGACCTGGATGAAGAAGGGGAGGGATGGGTTAGTAAGTTCGCCGAAGGTCGGGGGTGTCGTGGATGGTCTGGAGGGATGTCGGAAGTTGCAGCGGGACATAGACAGGATGCAAGACTGGGCGGAGAAGTGGCAGATGGACTTCGACGCGGATAAATGTGCGGTGGTCTATTTTGGCAGGACCAATGGGACGAAGGAGTACAATATCGAGGGTAGGACTCTTGGCAGTGTCGAGGAGCAGAAGGATCTTGGGGTCCGGGTCCGTAGGACTCTTAAATCGGCCCCGCAGGTGGAGGATGTGGTCAAGAAGGCGTTCTGGCCTTCATTAATCGAGGGATTGAGTTTAGGAGTCGGGAGGTAATGCTGCAAATTTATAAGACCCTTGTCAGACCCCACTGTGCGCAGTTCTGGTCCCCTCACTAGAGGAAGGATGTAGAGGCTATTGAGAGAGTTCAGAGGATGTTTACAAGGATGTTGCCTGGATTGGGGGCCATACCTTATGAGGATAGGTTGAGGGGAGCTGGGTCTCTTCTCACTGGAGAGACGAAGGTTGAGAGGCGACCTGATAGAGGTTTATAAGATGTTGAGAGGAATAGATAGGGCAGAGGCTATTTCCCAGGGCTGTAATTGTCGCTACGAGAGGACACAGGGTTTAAGGTGCTGGGGACAAGTACAGAGGAGATGTTAGGGGTACGTTTTTCACTCAGAGGGTGGTGAGTGAGCGGAATCGACGGTGGTGGTAGAGGCGAACTCGCCGGGGTCTTTTAAGAGACTTCTGGATGAGTACGTGGGATTTAATGGGATTGAGAATTATAGACAGGCCCGATAGGTAGGGATAGGATCGGCGCAACTTGTGGGCCGAAGGGCCTGTTTGTGCTGTAGTTTTTCTATGTTAGATCCTGCTGCGTATTTGAGTAAGGGTGGATTCTGTGGGTGTGTGAGTGCTGAGGGAGAGCCGCACTGTGAGAGGTTCAGTGCTGAGGGAGCGCCGCACTGTGAGAGGTTCAGTGCTGAGGGAGAGCCGCACTCTGAGAGGGTCAGTGCGGGAGCACCGCACTGTGAGAGGGTCAGGGCTGAGGGAGCACCGCACTGTGAGAGGATCACGGCGGAGGGAGCACCGCACTGTGGGAGGGTCGGTGCTGAGGGAGCACCGCACTGTGGGGAGGGTCGGTGCTGAAGGAGCGCCGCACTATGGGGAGGGTCGGTGTTGAGGGAGCACCGCACTGTGGGGAGGGTTGGTGCTGAGGGAGCACCGCACTGTGGGAGGATTGGTGCTGAGGGAGCACTGCACTGTGGGAGGGTCGGAGCTGAGGGAGCGCCGCACTATGGGAGGATCGGTGCTGAGGGGGCACCGCACTGTGGGGAGGGTTGGTGCTGAGGGAGCGCCGCACTGTGGAGAGGGAGCTGAAGGACTAAATGCATTACTGATCTGTGCCTCGCTCCTCCCTCTCTCCCTCTCTCTCCCATCCTGTTGTAGTACACTGCGGCGTTCCTGCGAACATCTCTCACGGACATTATGAATATCTCTCACACCACGATGAGGACACCTACCTTTCCGTGATCAAATATGTTTGTGACGGCCCTGTCTACTTCCTCGAGGATCCCGAGGAGGGTGGGTAACGCTAGCGTCCGGGGAGAACCATCAAAGTGCATTCGAGTTACAAAGCCGCCCCCAAAAAAATCATGTAGTCCCCCTCGACAGATTGGGCTGAAATACCCTAGGGCAGCCTGTAACCTGATGTTGCTGGAGGTCGGTGATGCGGGCAGTGTTGCAATAACCAGTAAAATCCACCCAACGCTCACCGAACTTTCGATGTCGCGCTGTTCTTATCTTTCTCTGAATGAGCTGTGTCGATTGTACACCCCCCTCCCCCCGCCCAATCTGTCCATCCCGATTATGGTTACAAGGTGACCAGGTTTGTGTTCGATGGGTTAACTGAGGGAATCGCGAGCGGGGCTGAGGGCCCCCAAGCGATCGGGTTTTTGTTTTGAGAGAGTGATGGCAAGAGGGGAGGAACGCCAGCCAGGAAAGGGTGAACATGTCGGAGAAACAGCAAAACCTGCGCAAGAAGGAACGCTGTGAGGAGTGCCCCTGGTAAATTTGACCGACCGGTTTCCAGGCCAAGTGAGGCAGCTTCAGGGCAGGGTAAACTTCTGCTCCATTTTACCGAGACGCGACCAGGAGGAGAATATTTCTCACCCAGTGCTGTTCGTTGAAATTGAGGTGGTTAGTGACCTTGCCAAGTTGGGGGATGCAGGAAAGAGTGATCATAATATTCGGCAATTTTGGAACGGGTTTGAGAGCAATTTGAAGAGATCCAATATCAGTTGTTGCAAATCTGAGGCTCATCCCCCATCCCCCCACCCTCTTCCCATCTCCCTCACTCCCCCTGCCCTCCCCACCGTCTCCCTCACTCTCTCCGCCCTCTCCCCCTCTCCCTTGCTCCCCCCGACTCTCTTCCTGTCTCCCTCGCTCCCCCAACTCTCTCCCCACTCTCCCTCGCTCCTCCTGCCCCTCTCCCCCTCTCCCCCTCTCCTCACTCTCCCCATCTCCCTCACTCTCCCCTCGCCCTCTCCCCCTCTTCCCCGCTCTCCCTGCCCTCTCCCCCATCTCCCTCGTTGCTCTCCCAGCCCCGGGTGGGGTGGGGTGGGGTGGGTGAAGGGGTTAGAACGATGAAGTAGAGTCGGAGGGGTAGACGGGGAGTGGGGGTGTGACACTGCGATGCTCTGGGGAAATGCGGCTAATGATCCGGGATTTGTTCTAACTCTGTCTCTGTCTCTCTCCCTCTCTCTGTCTCCCCCGATTCCCTCCAGCCGTGTACGTTTGCACGGAAAACAACAAGTGGAAGAACGCAAAATTGAAGTACCATTTACCAGAATGTCACAAAGGTAAAACGGACACAGAAATTTCAGGAACACACAGTCTCCCCATCGCCCTCGGTTAGACCCACAGTCGGAGCACAGTTCCCGTCTCCCTATCCCCCTCGGTTAGACCCACACTCGGAGCACAGTTCCCGTCTCCCTATCCCCCACGGTTAGACCCACACTCGGAGCACAGTTCCCGTCTCCCTGTCCCGACTGACAACAAACATTGAAACATTAAATGGGGAGCGGCGAGATTGTGGGGCTGGGATTAAAATTCTCTGAAGCAACGTCCACTTGAAGGGGAGAGCAGGAATTGGAAGGGCAGAAGGGTCTGTTTGAATCCTACGTTGGTTCGATCTCAGTTCCCCAGACTGAGGAATTCTTTTTCCCTGACTTTCTGTCTCTTAGTCTCGTGTGGAGTTCCGGCGGATATCGAACACGGGCATTTTGAATATGTGACCACACACGGGGTGACTTCCTACCTGTCTGCAATCAAATATACCTGTGACGCAAACTATCACGAGAGAGACTTCAGCGATGAGGGTGGGTTCTGTAAATCTGTCCACAGACAGTGCTGAGTGAGCGCCGCACTGTGGGGTGGGTCGGTGCTGAGGGAGCGCCGCACTGTGGGGAGGGTCAGTGCTCAGGGAGCGCCGCACTGTGGGGAGGGTCGGTGCTGAGTGAGCGCCGCACTGTGGGGAGGGTCGGTGCTGAGGGAGCGCCGCACTGTGGGGAGGGTCGGTGCTGAGGGAGCGCCGCATGTGGGGAGGGTCGGTGCTGAGGGCGCCGCACTGGGGGAGGGTCGGTGCTGAGGGAGCGCCGCACTGTGGGAGGGTCAGTGCTGAGGGAGCCGCGGGGAGGTGGGGGGAGCGCCGCACGTGGTGAGTGTCGGTGCGGAGGGAGCGCCGTACTGTGGGAGGGTCAGTGCTGAGGGAGCACCGCACTGTGGGAGGGTCGGTGCTGAGGGAGTGCCGCACTGCGGGAGGGTCAGTGCTGAGGAGTGCCGCACTGTGGGGAGGGTTGGTGCTGAGGGAGCGCCGCACTGTGGGAGGGTCGGTGCTGAGGGAGCGCCGCACTGTGGAAGGGTCAGTGCTGAGGGAGCACCGCACTGTGGGAGGTTCGGTGCTGAGGGAGAGCACGCACTGTCGGAGGGTGTTGCTGAGGGAGCGCCGCACTGTGGGGGGGTCGTTGCTGAGGGAGCGCCGCACTGTGGGGAGGGTCGGTGCTGAGGGAGCACCGCACTGTGGAGGGTCGGTGCTGAGGGAGCGCCGCACTGTGGGAGGGTCGTGCTGAGGGAGCGCCGCACTGTGGGAGGGGTCAGTGCTGAGGGAGTGCCGCACGTGGGAGGGTCAGTGCTGAGGGAGCGCCGCACTGTGGGGAGGGTCGTGCTGAGGGAGCGCCGCACTGCGGGAGGGTCAGTGCTGAGGGAGCGCCGCAGTGTGGGGAGAGTCAGTGCTGAGGGGAGCGCCAGTGTGGGGAGGGTCAGTGCTGAGGGCGCCGCACTGTGGGAGGGTCGGTGCTGAGGGGGGTGGAGCGCCGCATGTGGGGAGGGTCGGTGCTGAGGGAGCGCCGCACTGTGGGGAGGGTCGGTGCTGAGGGAGCGCCGCACTGTGGGGAGGGTCGGCTGAGGGGAGCGCCGCACTGTGGGGAGGGTCGGTGCTGAGGGAGCGCCGCACTGTGGGAGGGTCGGTGCTGAGGGAGCGCCGCACTGTGGGAGGGTCGGTGCTGAGGGAGCGCCGCACTGTGGGAGGGTCAGTGCTGAGGGAGCGCCGCACTGTGGGGAGGGTCGGTGCTGAGGGAGCGCCGCACTGTGGGGAGGGTCGGTGCTGAGGGAGCGCCGCACTGTGGGGAGGGTCGGTGCTGAGGGAGCGCCGCACTGTGGGGAGGGTCAGTGCTGAGGGAGCGCCGCACTGGGGAGGGTCGGTGCTGAGGGAGTGCCGCACTGTGGGGAGGGTCAGTGCTGAGGGAGCGCCGCACTGTGGGGAGGGTCGGTGCTGAGGGAGCGCCGCACTGTGGGGAGGGTGAGTGTTGAGTGGGTGATGGTCTCTGGGGGCAGTGTGGGTGGTTCTGGGGGCTGATTTAAGTTCCCGTGCTGCGTTCTAACCCATGTTGTGCTGTTTAGGTGTTTATGTGTGTACTATCGAGGGTAAATGGAGAAATACTGATTTGGATTACCACGTTCCCACATGTGAACCAGGTACAGAATCATGTTCACTCCGTCTGCTTTCCATCAGAGAGCCCTGTTAAACACAGAGTCTCTCTCTCGCTCGCTCGCTCTCTCTGTCTGTTTCTCTGTCTGTCTCTCTCTCTGTCTGTCTCTCTCTGTCTGTCTGTCTCTCTCTCTGTCTGTCTGTCTCTCTCTCTGTGTCTCTCTGCCTCTCTCTCTCTTTCTCTCGGTCTCTCTCTCTCTCTGTCTCTCTCCCCCAACTCTCTCTCTCTCTCTCTGCCCCTCTAACTGTCTCTCCCTCTCTCTCTCTCCCTCTACTTCTCTCTCTCTCTCTCTCTCTCTCTCTCTCCCTCAACCTCTCTCTCTCTGTCTGTCTCTCTCTCTTCATCTCTCTGTCTATCTCTTTCTCTCTCTCTCTGTCTCCTTCCCTCTCTCTCTGTCTCTGTCTCTCTATCTCTCTCTCTCTTTCTCTGTCTCTCTCTCTGTATCTCTCTCTCTCTCTCTCTCGGTGAGGGATCAGTCTGACGTTCACTCTCTCTCTCTCTCTCTCTCTCGGTGAGGGATCAGTCTCATGTTCTCTCTGTCTCTCTCTCTCTCTCGGTGAGGGATCAGTCTGATGTTCTCTCTCTCTCTCTCTGTCTCTCTTGGTGAGGGATCAGTCTGATGTTCTCTCTCTCTCTCTCTAGTTGAGTGCGGACGTCCCGTGGTTCACTTGGAAACTCACCAGCGGGTGGTGGGTGGCCAGATGGTGATCAACGGTGCCTCCCCCTGGAGCATGCTGCTGCGCGGGACCGACGGCGAGATTATCGACGGTGCCCTGATTGACCACCAGTGGATGCTGACCAGTGCCCACGCCCTGCAGGGCGAGGGGCGCCAGGAGGCCGACATCAAGGCCAACTTCCACGCCTACGTGGGCATCGAGGATGCGCGGGAAATGGACAGTGCCCACGAGGTGCACATCGAAAGCATCTTCTACCACTCGCGCCCCAAGGATGCCGTGGTCTACCGCAGCGACCTGGCGCTGGTCAAGCTCCAGGAGAACATCACTTTCTCCAACCACATCATGCCCATCTGCCTGCCCGCCCACCAGCTGGTCTCCCAGGGCAAGGTGGGCCACCTGGCGGGCTGGGGGGTGGGCGCCGATCTGGTGCCCGCCACCCACCTGCTCTACGTGGAGCTGGGGGTGGGCAACACCAGCGAGTGCCTTCACCAGCTGCTGGCCGGGCACCCGGGGCTCTTCGCCGAGGGGGCGCCCGACCTCTTCTGCACGGAGCGCACGGCGCTGGGCGAGAACGTGTGCCGGGGGGACCGGGGCGCCCCCTTCGTGCTGGAGGAGGCGGGCGTGGAGTACGCGGCCGGAGTCCTCTCCTACGACGAGGCCTGCCGCGCCCAGACCTACGCCGTCTACACCAACGTCTTTGACTACGTGGATTGGATCAAGGAGGTCATCGCCAACCATTGAGATTGTGGTGGACGTGAGGGCCCCGTGAGAGGGAGAGAGGGAGGGAGGGAGGGTGGGGATGTGTGTCGGGGAGGGTGCTTCCGGCACTTCCCTAGCCCCCCCACGCAACCCACCCTGGTTTCCGCACCCCCCCCACCAATCCTTCCATTCCCAAGAAACCACCCCCCAACCTTCATCCAAACCCCAATCTTTGGCCCATCTTGTTACAGGCGTGGCTAACTCTCAGTTGCCCCCCACCTCCGAAAGCGCCTCAACATCCTTGCTTGTGTCCCCCGCACTTACCCCAAAGACACCCCCCCCTGCGATCGTGGGATACCCTTCGTCCTCCCCTGTACGCCAACCCAACCACCACCACCGCCCCCCAACTCTCCAATCCCTCACACGCAAGAGAGTTCTTTGGCCCATTCCCGCGTGGGTGGGATTCATTCCACACGCTCCTTCCCCCCACCCCCCAACCTTTCGCACAACCGTGGGACCCATCCAACCGAAACCGCGCCCCCTACCACTCCCCTCTCCAAGCGTCCCAAAAACTGTGGGAATCCCTTCCCCACCCCATCCCGCTTCCCGACGCCGTTCATTGATCCATCAACGTATCCCTACCCTGGTGAACTATCTCACCCGCAAGCGCACCCACACACTCTGTGGGGTTTTGATAGCTCCTGGACCTCCTCGTGTGCACCACCCCCCCCACACTCCCTCCCACAGCTGGGGTGGGGTGGGGATCCACCCCTCTCACCCAACACCAATCTCCACCAAACTCTTCTTCCTGCCTCCCTCTCAACAAACTGTGGGGACCCCCCTCCCCGACCCCCTTCCTTCTCCCGTCTCCCTCCCAAGAAAGAGTGGGGACCTTCCCCCCTCCCCACCCACTTCCAACACCCATCTCCCTCCCAAGAAAGAGTGAGGACCCCCCCACTCCCTCCCTACCCACTTCCTACTCCCGTCTCCCTCTCAACAGAGAGTGGGGACCCACTCCCTACCCACTTCCTAACCCTCTCTCCCTCCCGAAAAGAACCTGTGGTGGCGGGGGGTGGGGGGGAAGAGTGGAGACATTACGGTTGCGAGGGGCAGTGGTGGGGGGGAGGGGAGGGGGACAAAGAGTTGACAAGCGGACGGGCAGAGAGTTGTACGTGGGGGTGGGGGGTGCTGACCCCATCATGCGGCAAATGTTTTAATAAAAGTCCTCAGTGCAAAGCATGCCGTCTCTCTCTCTCTCTCTCTCTCTCGCTTCCTTCCTCCGGTGACGGCGAGGTGGGGGGTGGGGGGGGTGGGTTTAGAAAATAGAACATAGATCATTACAGCGCAGTACAGGCCCTTCGGCCCTCGATGTTGCCCCGGCCAGTGGACCCTCTAACCTAAACTATTCCAATATCATCCATGTGCCCATCCACTGAACATTTGAATGCCCCCAAAGTAGGCGAGTCCACAACTGCTGCAGGCAGGGCATTCCACGCTCTCACCACCCTCTGTGTAAAGAACCTGCCTCTGACATCCGTCCTATAACTACCACCTCTTAATTTAAAGTTATGTCCCCTCGTGTTGGTCATCACCATCCGAGGAAAAAGGCTCTCACTATCCACCCTATCCAATCCCTTGATCATCTTATACGCCTCAATTAGGTCACCGCGTAACCTTCTTCTCTCTAATGAAAATAACCTCAGGTCCCTCAGCCTTTCCTCATAAGGCCTTCCCACCATACCAGGCAACATCCTGGTAAACCTCCTCTGCACCCTTTCCAATGCTTCCACATCTTTCTTATAATGCGGCGACCAGAACTGTACGCAATACTCCAAGTGCGGCCGCACCAGAGTTTTGTACAGTTGTAACATAACCTCACGGCTCCGAAATTCAATCCCCCTACCAATAAAAGCTAAGACTCCATATGCCTTCTTAACAACCTTCTCGACTTGACTGCCTACTTTCAGGGATCTATTAACATGTACACCAAGATCCCTCTGTTCATCAACACTATTAAGAGTCCTACCATTAGCCCTATACTCTACACGTTTGTTATTCTGCCATAGTGCATTACCTCACACTTTTCCACATTAAACTCCATTTGCCACCTCTCGGCCCAGCTCTGCAACTTGTCCAAGTCCCTCTGCAAACTATAACACCCCTCTTCACTATCTACCACTCCACCGACTTTAGTGTCATCTGCAAATTTACTAATCCATCCTTCAATACCCTCATCCAGATCATTTATAAAAATTACAAACAGCAGGGGCCCCAAAACAGACCCCTGAGGTACACCACTTGTCACCGAACTCCACGATGAATATCTCCCATCAACCACCACCCTCTGTCTTCTATCTGCTAGCCAATTCCTAACCCAATTAGCTAAATCACCCTCTATCCCATACATCTGCATTTTCTGCAGAAGCCTTCCATGGGCCACCTTATCAAACGCCTTACTAAAGTCCATATATACCACATCAACCGCCTTACCCCCATCCACCTCTATGGTCACTTTTTCAAAACACTCACTAAGGTTAGTAAGGCACGACCGACCCTTCACAAAACCATGCTGACTATCCCCAATCAATTCATTTCTCTCTAAATAACTATAAATTATTTATAGTTATTTAGGTCAGGGATGGTTAGGGGTGAGGGATAGTGAGGGGTCAGAGATGCTGGTGAGCAGTGAGGAGTCAGGATAAGTGAGGCATAAGGGCTGAGGGATGGTAGGCACCCCAGGGGTCAGGGATGGGGGATTGCGAAGGGTCAGGGATAGTGAGGGGGTGAGTGGTGAAGGATGGTGAGTGATCAGGGATAGTGAGGGGGTGAGTGGTGAAGGATGGTGAGTGATCAGGGATAGTGAGGGGGTGAGTGGTGAAGGATGGTGAGTGATCAGGGATAGTGAGGGGGTGAGTGGTGAAGGATGGTGAGTGATCAGGGATAGTGAGGGGGTGAGTGGTGAAGGATGGTGAGTGATCAGGGATAGTGAGGGGGTGAGTGGTGAAGGATGGTGAGTGATCAGGGATAGTGAGGGGGTGAGTGGTGAAGGATGGTGAGTGATCAGGGAAGTGAGGGGGTGAGTGGTGAAGGATGGTGAGTGATCAGGGATAGTGAGGTGTGAGGGATGATGAGTGGTGTGGGGTCAGGGTTGGTGGGTGGTGAGGGGTTAGGAATGCTGAAGGGTCAGGGGTCAGAAATAGTGAAGGGTCAATGGTCAGGAAGAGTGAGGGGTGAGGGGTGAGTGGTCAGGGTTGGTGAGTGGTGAGGAGTGAGGGATCATGGATAGTGAGGAGTCAACAGTGGTGAGGGGTCAGTTTTTATGAGGGGTGAGGGGTCAGGAATATTGAGGATTGAGGAGTCAGGGATATTGAGGGGTCAAGGATGTTGTGGGGGTGAGGGGTGAAAGGTGAGTGTTGTTGAGTGAGGATTGAGGGATAGTGAGGGGTGAGAGTTGGTGAGGGCTGCGGGATGGCTAAGGATCAGAGATGATGAGGGGTTAGGGATGGTGAGGTGTCAGAGTTGTGAGGGGTGAGGGTTGGTGAGGGGTGAGGGGTCAGGGATGATGAGGGGTCAGGGATAATGAGTTCTCAGAGGTGTCAGAGTTGGTGAGGGATGAGGGGTGAGGGTCAGGAATGGTGAGGGGTGAGGGTTGAGAGGTCAGAGATGGTGCAGGATGAGGGTTCACAGAAGGTGAGGGGTGAGGGATGGTGAGGTGTCAGGGTCGATGAGGGGTGAGGGATGGTGAGGTGTCAGGGTTGATGAGGGGTGAGGGATGGTGAGGTGTCAGGGTCGGGGATGATGAGGGGTGAGGGTAGGATTGGTGAGGGTATGGGTTGGTGAGGGGTGAGTCAGGGTTGGTGAGGGGTCAGGGTCAGGGTTGGTGAAGGGTCAGGGTTGGTGAGGGGTCAGGGATGCTGAGGATGAGGGGTCAGGGATGGTGAGGGGTCAGGGTTGGGTGGTGAGGGGACAGAGTGGAGTGGTGAGGGGTCAGGGTTGATGAGGGGTAGGAGTGGGATGGTGAGGGGTCAGGGTTGGTGAGGGGTGAGGGGTCAGGGTTGGTGAGGGTGAGGGGTCAGGGTTTGTGAGGGGTGAGGGTCAGGTTGGTGAGGGTGAGGGGTCAGGGATGTTGAGGAGTGAGGGGTGAGGGATGCTGATGGGTGAGGGTTCAGGAATGGTGAGATGTGGGTCAGGGATAGTGAGGGGTGAGGTGTCAGAGATGGCGAGTGGTCTGAGATGGTGAGGGATGAGAGGTCGGGGGTGAAGGGTCAGGGATAGTGAGGGGTGACTGGTGAGTGATGAGGGAACTCAGTAAGAATTTAGCCACACCAATTTTAAATCCACCCGATTTATTTGACAGTAAATTTGCGAGCTTTCGACACTCTGTGTCTTTGTCAGGCAAATGCAGTGTTCTGGTCTGGAGGAGCAGCAGCAATGAGCAAGCAAGAGAGGCTCGCAATTAATTCAGCTGAATGTTTCAGAATCATTCCCCACCCCCCACAACATCACATTTTCCCATCCTGATGCAGTTAGTGTTAAGAATGAAGTTTTGGACCTGGTGTCACGAGATGTGGGACAGGAGGTTCTGAGACTCAGGCTACTCTGGACTATCAGTCACAGGACACCGTGTCAGTGATACTTCTCCAGCTGGTGACAGTGGGCTGCTCACATTACCAGCACAGCAGGGACACTGAGTCAACAAGATCCCTTTGCCAAACTGGAGATCAAATCTGGAGTAAGGGGGGGTGGGAGGGGTCAGGGATGGTGAGGGGTCAGGGATGGTGAGGGGTCAGGGATGGTGAGGGGTCAGGGATGTTGAGGATGGTGAGGAGTGAGGGATCAGAGGTGGTGAGGGGTGAGGGATCAGAGAGTGAGGGATGTCGAGTCAGGGATGGTGAGTGAGGGATCAGAGGTGGTGAGGGGTGAGGGGTCAGAGATGGTGGGGGTCAGAGATGATGAGGGATGTCGAGTCAGGGATGGTAGGGGTTAGGGATGTTGAGGGGTCAGGGGTCAGCGTTGATGAGGGGTGAGGAGTCTGGGTTGGTGCAGGGTGAAGGGTCAGGGATCATGATGGGCCAAGAGTCAGGGGTGGTGAGGGGTGAGGTGTCAGGGATGGTGAGGGGTCAGGGGTCAGGATTTGTGAGGGCTGAGGGGTCAGAAGTGCAGTGTGGTGAGAGGTCAGGGGTGGTGAGGGGTCAGGAGTCCGGGATGATGAGGGGTCAGGATTGGTGAGGGGTCAGAGATGGTGAGGGGTGAGGGGTCAAGGATCGTGAGGAGTCAGAGGTCAGGGATGGTTAGGGGTGAGGGATAGTGAGGGGTCAGAGGTCAGGGATGGTTAGGGGTGAGGGATAGTGAGGGTGTTGGGTGGGTGGGTGGTTGGTGGGGTTGGGGGTCAGAGGTCAGGGATGGTTAGGGGTGAGGGATAATGAGGGGTCAGAGGTCAGGGATGGTTAGGGGTGAGGGATAATGAGGGGTCAGAGGTCAGGGATGGTTAGGGGTGAGGGATAGTGAGGGGTCAGATATGCTGGTGAGCGGTGAGGAGTCAGGGTAGATGAGGCGTAAAGGGTGAGGGATGGTAGGCACATCAGGGTTCAGGGTTCAGGGATTGCGAGGGGTCAGGGATAGTGAGGGGGTGAGTGGTGAAGGATGGTGAGTGATCAGGGATAGTGAGGTGTAAGGGATGATGAGTGGTGTGGGGTCAGGGATGGTGAGGGATGAGGGCTAAGGGATGGTGAGGGGTGGGGGATCAGTGTTGGTCAGGGATGGTGAGGGGTGGGGGTCAGGGTGGTGAGGGGTGAGGACTCAGGATTGGTGCGGGGTGAAGGGTCAGTGATGCTGAGGAGTGAGGGGGAAGGGTTCGTGAGGGGTGAGGTGTCAGCGATGGTGAGGGGTCAGGATTAGTGAGGGGTGACGGGTCAGGGGTGGTGAGGGGTGAATGGTCAACGATGGTGAGGGATATGGGGTCAATGTTGGTGAGGGGTGAAGGGTCAGGGACAGTGAGCAGTCAGAGATGGTGAGGGGAGAGGGGTCAGGGATGGTCAGGAGTCAGGGATGCTGAGGGATAAGAGGTCAGGGATGCTGAGGGGTCAGGCGGCAGGGACGGTCAGAGACAGCGAGGGGTCAGGGGTCACGGATGTTGAAGGATGAGGGGTCAGGGATAGTGAGGAATCAGGGATGATGAGGGGTGAGGGGTCAGGGTTGGTGAGGAGTGAGAGGTGAGGGATGATGAGGGGGTCAGAAGATCGGGGATGGTGAGGAGTGACTGTTCAGGGATGGTGAGGGGTCAGTAATGGTGAGGGGTCAGGGATGGTGAGGGGTCAGGGATGGTGAGGGGTCAGGAATGGTGAGGGGTCAGTGATGGTGAGGGGTCAGGGATGGTGGGGTCAGGAATGGTGAGGGGTCAGGAATGGTGAGGGGTCAGTGTAGGTGAGGGGTCAGGGATGGTAGGGGTCAGGGTTGGTGAGGGGTCGTGATGGTGAGGGGTCAGGAATGGTGAGGGGTGAGGGTTGGTGAGGGGTCAGGGATGGTGAGGGGTCAGGGTTGGTGAGGGTCAGTGAGGGAGGGGTCAGTGATGGTGAGGGGTCAGGGATGTGAGGGTGAGGGGTTGGGAGGGTGAGGGGTGGGGTTTGGTGAGGGGTCAGGGTGGTGAGGGGTCAGGAATGGTGAGGGGTTGAGGGTTGGTGAGGGGTCAGGGATGGTGAGGGGTCAGGTTGGTGAGGGGTCAGTGATGGTGAGGGGTCAGTGATGGTGAGGGGTCAGGGTTGGTGAGGGGTCAGGTTCGTGAGGGGTCAGGGATGGTGAGGGGTCAGGAATGGTGAGGGGTCAGGAATGGTGAGGGGTCAGGGTTGGTGAGGGGTCAGTAATAGTGAGGGGTCAGTGTTGGTGAGGTTTAAGGTGTCAGGAATGGTGAGTGGTCAGGGATGGTGAGGGGTCAGTGATGGTGAGGGGTCAGTGTTGGTGAGGTTTAAGGTGTCAGAGATGGTGAGGGGGTGAAGGATCTGGGTTGATGAGGGAGTTACATAAACAAGGCCTAGTTTTATGGCTGATAAAATTGGATATTGTAAATTAAAGAATTGGATGTATTAAAAATCAAACCCAGTGAAACCTCAGGCAGGCCAGTCGTACAAATCATAAACCTGTCTGTGTCTGACTCATCAGCCCCCTATCAAAGCTCATTGCCCCCTGACTGATATTTAGCAGGAGATCATTGCACCCCGTTGAAATGCACCGGCCGATTGTTAGAAACCCAGACTGGGCCAGACTTTCTGTCACCGGGAGTTCCTGCAGTGGGTTTAATCTGATAACAGGTTACATGGAAACAGCAGCGTGGAGGTGGACACCGGGGGGTGGGGGACAGACCCTGGTGTCCTGTCAGGCAAACATCAAGAAACCCACTGGGGATGGGAACCCCGTCCCCCAGGATCTCATTGAGCAGAAGCCAGAGAAGTTTCTGGAAAGGCAAACAGGCAGGAGGGGAAATAGAGGGACACGTTTCAGGGACCAGCAGTGAAGAGAGGATGAGCGAGGTTGACCATCTGGAAGACTGACCAGAGAGGGAAGGAAGGAAGAAGCTGCCATCGAGACTCACCTTCGACACAACAAACCAGAGAGACTCAGAGAATCGAGCCTGCAGTTTAACCAAACCATCTCTGTGGGTAGAATATCTGATTTTGGGGTATTCTCTTGTTTTATGGGGGTAATTTAAGGGTTAATTGGTTATTATTAATAAACTTGTTGAACATTTACTTGTGTTTGTCCTTTGTCCACCTTGTAAATAAGGGAACCGGGGTAAAACATTGGAGTGAGCAAACTGGTCGAAAAAGGATCAGAGATTTTAAAATTACAACAAAATCATTCTCTGGGTGGGGGAGGGGAGTGAGGTCAGATCATTCTCTGGGTGGGGG
>JAGIQG010000612.1:0-21782 GCA_024679065.1 Sphyrna mokarran | reverse complement strand
TCTAATTCTGTGTGTGCCCTTGTATTTGCGAATGCCCAGATTCACTGTTTGTATGTCCCTGATTCTGTGTTCGCCTTTGTATCTTTCGAGTTACCAGTATCTCTATATGTCTGTGTCTGAATCTTGGTGTATCTGCATCTATATGTGTCCCTGCATCTTTATGTCCCTGAATCTGTGTACATCACCCTGTATCTCTGTCGGCCCCAATACCTCTGTGTGTGTGTGTGTGTGTGTGTGTGTCCATCCCTGTAAATGTCTGATTCTTTGTGCTTTTTTAAAGACTAAATCGTGAAAATACCTGACAAACGAATTAAAGAGAGCAGGAATGTTTACCCACAAAGATTCTGAATGTGATTAACGTGTGATAACAGCATCGAATGTTCAATTTGAAGTCTCAAATAATCCCAACTTTAATCTCCAGACATTATCTCCCGATGGGAAATGAAGAACACGGTTTATCTGCGGCGTGTGGTTATAAAAAGGGCGAATACGCCAGGCGAGATCCTTCTATAAACCCCAATCGCGGACAATATCGTTCAATATTTATAATTCAGCAACCGGTTCGCAGACTCACAACAAGCAGCGCCTGCAGTCGCTCTGAGCCGCCAGCAGATGGTGGTGTTGTATCACTTTAATCACAAGACAGTGCAGCAGGTTTGAGAAGATATTTGAGGAAAAATATTTTTTCTGTCCAACAATCAGTAAAACAGTGGCATTGATATCTCTGCCAGTAACATTCCCAGGGAAATCTGGCTGAAGGACAGCGAACTTAATAGTTGTATTCATATTTGTCTTCCGCTAGTGAACATGTCGATTACCAGCTAATTATTGGATAACCTTACCTTTTATTGATTTAAAGATTTGTCTATTTTCTCTTCCAGGCATTATCAAATAATATTTCATTATAATTGGACACATATTTCTTTTTCGCTGGATTTTCCATTTTTTGGCGCTCCTTTTTCCTCCTGTTCCCTTCAGAAATCCAGCCGGACCCTGCCTCTATGTTATGTTTTGTGTATATTTAACATGTAGTTGTTTGATATAATTTTTGACTTCAGCACATTTCGAGCCCTAACTCACTCTGATCTATAACACACTGCAAATTGTATCAGCCCCTCAAACTGACTTACTGTGCACTGATTTTATTCATTAGCTCATTATAACAGTCGCACTGTCGAATGATTTCACAGGATTTTATTAAGTATAGTCGCAGACATTCCAACTTTCTGTTCGAGCTGCAACATGACTCTGAATGTAACTCAATGGAAGTTTAGAGTTGTATTTCATGGACATTATCATCTCAGCATTCATCATAATTTCCCATGCCCTCCGCACGCTCTCTCTCCCACTGTCTCCACGATCCTCCACCAGCCCCCACACCCCCCCAACACACACACACACACAATCGGTGTTGGCATCAGCTGATGGAGGCAATTATGTTCTTTTAAGCAGGACATTTTGAAGGAGAAATGTGTCACAAGTGAAAAAGATCGGAGATGAAAATACTAAGCAAAGTCACTAAAGTTGTCAGTCTGAAAAACACAGCTCGCCAATTTCCCTGGTAGTCCAGTAGTTTGTTTTCAGCACTCTCCCAGCGATAATTGTTTCAATTCCTGCTGAGGAAAAGAAGACTATCTGCTCTCAGCGAACCATCAGTAATCAGTAACCCAGATTTTACCTTGTATCATCATCTCTGTCGGCAGCTCTTTGCATCTTATCACTGCCCTTCACTAACTGTGTTTGTTCTTGATCTGTTGTCCACGTGACATTTCCAACTCGGAAGCAAAGCTGCAAATTTTACTCCACTGTTTCTGGCAGAGCTGATTCCCATCAGGAAGTGTTGCTGGTTTGTTCTTTAAAAAATCTTAATATATTGAAGTCAGTCTACGTCACTGAAAGAACTGAACGTTAACCACGGGACCATCAGGTTGTGATCTGCCTGATTCTCCCAGAGACTGATTACAGCAATGTGACCAGAGACAATAATCCACAATCACACCCTCCTTCCTGTCTTTTAAGATTTGAAATCCTTCGTATATTCACAATGGCTTTCACTGTGAGGAAAGCAGAGCTGTGATCAGCTGATGCTGTTCAGTGGTTTTACTACAATAAGTTTTCTAGGGGGGATGTCAATGTTTCTCTTTGAATGTGATGAGCTACAGGGAAACTTAATGCAGCGGGAGATAGCGGATTCGTTATTATAGGGGGAACCAGCAGGGACACTGTCAATATGAATCGCTGTGGGTAATTCAGGCGATTGTGGAATGGGACTGATTCAAATTGTCAGAAATATTGCATGATGACTTGCAAGTTCGTACCATGTACTTGGTTCTGTGGTGTAATGGTGAGCACTCTGGACTCTGAATCCAGCGATCCGAGTTCAAATCTCGGCAGAACCTTGCTTTAATTTCTCAATGAAAATGATTGATTAGCTGAAGGGCGTTTCACACTGACTGAAGTCGGAGGACAATTTGTCAGCCAGTTCAACGACTATGAAAATGCACATTGCTGAGCCTCTGGCGCCTGCTAGCTCAGTGGTTTTCATCTATTGGCTACTCTTTAGCCCCTCTGTTGAAAGAAAGGAGCAGTTGCTGCCACACAACAACCATTCGGCTGGAGTCTGGCAATTATTGTGCAAGTGTGTGTGTGTGTGACTGTTTGTTTGTGAGTCTGTCTGTTCTGTGTGCGTCTGTGTATGAGAGAGCAAAACAATATGAGAGAGCAAAACAATGTGAGAGAGAGTGAGGTAGATGTGCGTGTGTGTATTTTGGAGAAAAGTGCCTTGCATTCTGTCAGAGTGCTGTCGATTCCACGGTGTAACGATTCAAACAATAAGGCAATAGGCGCTCATAGGGAAAAGATTCCCTTCTTACGCCTGTGGAGATGCCGGTGTTGGACTGGAGTGGGTCCAGTAAGAATTCTCACCGCACCAGGTACAATAGGCTTATTTGAAATTACAAGTTTTTGGAGCGCTGCTCCTTCTTCAGGATGTTTAACTCGGCAGTCAGAAATTCACTCCGTGTGTGTGCTCTCACTTGCACACACTACTTTAGCCCAGCAACTTTTTAAGTTGGCAATGTTTGTGCTCATTGTTCTTGACGAAAACAACACCGCACACACTCCTGCATTCAATCTGAGCTGTTCGACCAGAACTCAAACCCGTTGTGGCAGCGGTGGGACTCGAACCCACGCCTCCGAAGAGACTGGAGCCTTAATCCAGCGCCTTAGACCGCTCGGCCACGCTACCACGTGAAGCAGCATCACAATCATCTTATTTGATGATAATGTTACTGAAATTCATTAAAAGCACTGGAACTTGGAAAGGCCACTAGAGGTTTGAGCCTGTTCCTTCACTGATTCAGGTAAGTCTGAACCGAGTCACAAACAGAAATCAGCTCACCTCACAAACACAATGAGCTGCACACAGTAACATGCAGCGAAGGACCGGCATCATTTAAACTGTCCGTAAGCTCATCTCTTCCCAATTTCCCAAAAGGATTTCACATATTGACGCCAACTCTTAAATAACTCCAGAGTACCTGCCTCCACCACTTTACTTGGCAGCGCATTCCATACCCCCACCACCCTCTGTGTGGAAAAATTCCCTCTAGCATCCAAATTATACCTTACCCTCTGTCCCAATTTGCCTAATCTCTCCTCATAACTCAGACCTTCCATACCAGGCAGCATCCTGGTAAACCTCCTCTGCACTCTCTCCAGAGTCTCCACGTCCTTCTGGGTATTTAAATAAAAAGAGTGAATGTTAGTCTGAGAGAAAGTGATTCTGGAGAATTAATAATGGGAAGTAAGGAGATGGGAGATGAATTCAACAAACACTCCGCATCAGACTTCACTATAGTTCAGTAATCTATCTGATAGGATATTACTTCTATTGTTATTGTTGTATTCCAATCCTTTGACAAGAAAGGTCAAAGTGCCATTTCCCTTTTGAACAAACTAAATCTCTGGGTTTCTTGTACAAACAAACACTGCCATCAGCTTTTTCAAACATGTCCCGTTTTGCTACTTTCATGATCAAGGTAATAACTAATCACTTCGCAAAGTTACACTGGAAATCTCGACTCTCAGGTGACCTGACTTCATCTATTTGGAGCCTTGTCGCATCTGCTCCGCGACTTTTTGGGTATTATAAGGTAAGTGTTACTAGCGAGAATTAAGCAGGCTCCAGCGAGCGTCGAACTCGCGACTCCTGGTTTACGAGACCAGTGCTCAAACCACTGAGGTATGGAGCCAGCTGCTGCACTGTTTCTTGCAGCGAACGTATCATAATCTGTGAAACAAAAAACAGATTGAATAAAGAGATTGGTGATCTTGATTGGATGTGTAAGCAATTGAGATGGACAACAGGAAGTTAAAAAATGTGAAGTGAAAGCGGTAGAATTTAAGGTCAATCACTTCCAAATATCAGTACCTGCCACATGTCTGTTCAGCAAATCTTCTTCAGAGCTTAATGTTCATTTCATACCTCTGACTTTTCCAGATATGACACAAGTTTATCCAGCTGAATGTTTTTTTTTACTCACTTCATAGTCTCGCTGTGTTTTACATTTAATAAAGAATTCAATAAAAATGTGTTCTCTGCTTGGTTGGAAACCAGATCCGGGCCATGGCGCCGAATTCTGGCCGTGAACATCTGAGGAAACTGATGCGAGGGATTTGCAATTAATTGAACAAATCTCTACTCATTCCATCAGCCCAGGTCACTTTCACCAGAAAGATTGCACAACATTTATTCTGTCATCTTGTATCCAATTACAGCGAAAAAAAAACACTTCTTCCCTTTTGTTCAAATCCTTTCACCTGCTGGTATAAAACAACTTCTATTTTCACAATGCTCTGATTGTTTAACCGTTTGTCATCGAGCCCGAGTCCTTGTGGGGAAAGCATTGACTCGGAATCACCAGACCACACGGGCTCCCCCATCACCAGCTCAAAAGGATCAAGAGAAACTAATGTGGATGCCGGAATCTAAAATACGAACACAAAATGCTGGAGAAACTCAGCAGGGCAGAAAGAATCTGTGGAAGAACGTTTCAACCTTGACTCTGTTCTCTCTCCACAGATGCTGTCTGACCTGCTACTCCAGCACTTGCTGTTTAGCATCACCAACTCAATGTTGCCTTGTCCACCATTCCTGGTGACAATGAACCATCCTTCCTTGCTTCCTGTCACACGCCTTCCTTTTTGAGAAATTTGCCGAGCGACTCCTAAGTTTAAAATTACAAAATGCAGGAAATTTTAATTTAATGTTAATGTTAATGTTGGTGGCAAATCCTGAAATTTGAACAACTTCGAAATTCAAAGCATTTGGAGACGGATATTATAATCATTAAACCATGGATACACGGTGAGAGCCCTACTTGAAGCAAATTCAGATTCCTGGAGGACATATTAAACTGGCTCCACAAGCTCGATTCTTGTGCGCATAAATTAATACCCACATTGCTCCCACTGCTTCCTCCTGTTAAAATGAGCAATGACACATTCTACTCTTTCTTTTGCTGACTTGAACAACGAAATGTATTGTATTAACCTTTAAAGTAATTTAACATTTGGCAATGATGTGATTCGAGCATAGTCTTCCTCAGTTATTGCTGTGCTGAATTTAGTGACATAAACTTGTCATCACCGCTACCAGAGGAAGCAATTAGTGTCATATCTGGTGCTGCCCGGAAACTGAATAAATGGAGTGAGACAAAGTCATAAATCCCGTTCAGTTTCCTCCACCATTTAACAAGATCATGAAATAAAGTCACCATAATCTCACTTGAAGATAAGTTGTTATTTATTCACCTGATAAGAAAAGAAAAATACTGCGGTTATTGGAAATCTGAAATTAAAAAAAGGCTGGATCAACTCAACAAGTCTGGAGAGAAACAGAGTTAAAGCTTCAGGTCGAAATCATCATCCTCCAGGAATCTTCACCTTATTTGTGTTACTTCAGATGAAGATGTTATGGAAAGGTAAACGGAACAGATTCAATTTGAGGACATTTCTTATTGAGCAGCTGAGAATGCTCAAGGGGTCAAATGGCTCACTTATATCCATATTTCCCATATTCTAATCAGTGCTGTCGATCACAATGGTTATGGTGATGTGAATGTGCCATGTGGCTGGACGAGCGGAATATTTCAGCCTCTGGTGTCAGTGCTGATTCGGTCTCAGTTCCTGCCTCTGCCAAGTTTCCAACCGGTTTGCTCCTTGAGGCGTGCGTGTTTCTCCTGAGGCCTCTCTCACTCACTGTGTGTGACAAGGTGATTCAGCTCACTGATGTGAACAAACTCATTTTTCCAACACAAACCTGATTCCCGTTAGTTCAGAAGTTCATGTCAAAATGTTTCTGACAACAACAATTAAGGAGAAAGATGCAAGAGGAGTTTGTAACGTTGCAACAAAGAAGAGGAAGATGCCAATGATGTTAATGATGATAGACAGGGATGCATTGTAACCTTGGCAATTATGTAGATTGGATACTTTTTATGCTTTGGAATCAGAACAATGCGAGATACCAGATGGAAAACTGCATTGGTTGTTCGCACAGTTTAGAACTTGATTAATGTTGATGAAATGTGCCCGGCGAGCTCAGTCGGTAGAGCATGAGACTCTTAATCTCAGGGTCGTGGGTTCGAGCCCCACGTTGGGCGCATCGTTTTAAAACTTTGCTGCTTTCTCGGGTGAGCTCCAGCTCTCCATTCCTCCAGCAGTTTCACTGGTCAAAATGAGTCTTTCTCCATGCCGAATTGTTAATCCCTCAGCTACTGGTTTCTGAATGAAAACTGCCTCCACTTCTTTGGAAGTCAGAGAGTTGAGTGCTTAATTCAGTGGGAAGTTTTATTTAAACATTTGGACCCAGATCTGGGAAAAATCTGTGTGAGTGGAAAAGATAAAATCTACCCATTATTAGTCTGGTTTTACCTTGTATCATCATCTCTATCACCAGGCTTTGCAGCCTATCACGACCTTTCCCTGTTGCTGATTTTCTGAACGTGACATTTTAATAAACCTTTTAACTTCTCTGATCAGTTATTTTGACTGTCAACAGCAGAGTCAATGTCCCAGAGTGTTAAAAAAGAGAAAGTGTCTTGACTGTTTCTACTCAGTCGGAAAGTTCATTCTTCATTCTCCCCCTGATTCCCATTCCCAAAGAGTTTCTAAGGACTCACAAAGCTGGAGACTGGGTTTATCTGGTTTGGCTCCTTCTCCATTTCCCCCATCTGCAACTGGAAATGTTTTCCAAAAGCTCTTCTCAATCCCTGCCTTGCGTCATGTCCAGAGATGAGGAAATTCAATTTCATTGGGAGATTATCGTTTTAGGGATTCTTCTCCTTAGCGCTAATAAGTCTAAACTGGGATTTCATGGAGTTGTTCAATAATTTTCTGTCTGGCGACGAATAGTTTGATGGAGCAGATAATGACATTTTTTTCCGATTGACGAGAGTCAGTAAGGAGAGGACTATGTTAAGATAGTCAAGGAAATACATATTTGCATTGATACAGGGGTTTTTCTCAACAGCTCAACATAATTACCAAACCATTTTAGGCTAATCATGTTCTTCTGCAATGCAGCATTCTTACAAAAGGAAAAAAGCGAAAATGTCAGACCTTGTCAAGGGGGCACTGGGATTTGAACCAAGGACCTCTTAATCTGCAGTCAAATGCTCTACCACTGAGCTACACCCCCTCACCCACAAAGCATGACTAAATTCTTTCTCAGCGTCATACTCATGGTCATAGACTCACTCCAGCCTTCCATACAATCACAAGACATTTGGTCACCCTCCGTATTTCCCCGACTGTTTACTTGTGAGCAAACAATTAAGTGTCTAAACTCTTCTGAAGCATTCACTTTACTTCCCTTTACATATAAGCTTTTTGTACGCTGTTCTTCGAAAACGTTCGGTTTTGAGGTGGAATTTGCAGCATCTATAGTGCCTTGCTTTTGGGTCACAATGGATTATTTTCCTGCTCGCAACCTCAACTGCCTTAAAAGTGAAAGGACAGAGATGTAAAACAACAAAAACACAAGGAATGGCACCTTGTTCCACAACAAATAAAACAAAATGTGAATTAGTTTTTTTTCATCCATTTATGGGTCGTGAGCGTTGCTGGCCGGGTGAACATTTGCAGCTTATCTCTAATTGTCATTCAACTCACTAGCTTGTTCAGTCCATTCAGAAGAAAGTTAATAATAATCACGTTCCTGTGGATTTGGAGTCACGAGTTGGCCAGACCAGTTGAGGATGGTGGATCCCACTCTGCAGCTTTTCCAGTGCGATCACATCTCTCCTGTAATGTGAGTTTCGAAACTGCATACAATACACCAGCTATTGCCTTATTAAAGGTTGATATAGTTAGAACATTAGCAGATTCACCACTCTCTGGCTGAAAAAAAATCTTCCTCATCGCTGTTTTAAAGATTCGTTCATTTGGCCAGATGTTCTTCCCTCTGGTTCGAGCTTTTCTTACTAGTGGAATGATCATCTCCACATTCAATCTATCCAGGCCTTCCAGTATCAAATAAACTGCAATCAGGTCCACACTCATCCTTCTAAACTCCAATGCGTACACAACTAGAGTCCTCAACCGTTCCTCAAACGATAAGCTTTTCATTGAAGAGATGATTCTTGTGAACATTCTCTGAACTTTTTCCAAGGCCAGTATGTCATTCCTTACAAAAGGGCCCGAAACTTCTCACAATATTCCATATGGGGTCTGACCAGAACCTTCTACAACCTCAGAAATACTTCCCTGCTTTTGTATTCCAGCCCTCTACACATGAATGCTAACCCTCCCAACCTCAAACTGAAACTGCACGTTAATATTGAGAGAATGTTGAACTAGGATTCCCAAGTCCCTTCGTGTTTCAGTTTTGCTAAACATTTCCCCAATTAGAAAATAGTCAATACCTTCATTCCTCCTTCCAAAATGCATAACCTCACAAATCTCCTCACGGTACTTCATCTCCAACTTTTTGCCCATCTCTCCTAACCTGTCCAGACAGAAGTATTGAACCACAATTTTCAGGGTATTACTACGTGTTGGGTTCCGTGGTGTAATGGTGAGCATTCTGGACTTTGAATCCAGAGATCCGAGTTCAAATCTCGGCGGGACCTCGTTTTCATATGGAGATGGTTCATTTGCTGAAGAGCGTTTCGTTTAACTTTGTTACAAAGCACCAAAGGAGAGCATAATTTGTCAGCCAGTTCAATTGGTATGAGAATGCACAGTACGATAATCCTTTGGTGCCTGATGCGTGCAACGTCAGCGTTTTTCGTGTTTTCGCTGCTCTTTAACTCCTCTGTTGCAAAAAAAGAAGCGGTTGGTGTCACACAATAACAATTCGACTCGAGCCTGGCAATTATTGAGCAAGTGTGTGTGTGTGTGTGTGTGAGAGAGAGAGAGAGTGTGTAGACGTGTGTGCATGTGTGAGTGAGAGAGAGAGAGAGTGTGTAGACGTGTGTGCATGTGTGATGCCCCTGCCTTGCCACAAATCTTATAAATTGCCGCCCTCCCAAACTTGCTCTAATCTCGTCCACCTCGATTAAATCACTCCTCAATCTCCTTCGCTCCAATGGACAAGAATCCCAGCATCACAGACCAGAAACTTCCGGCTAATTTAAGCTTTTCAAACTGAAGCTTCCTCCAAAACATTTCTCCATCTGTTTTAATTGTAATGTGTCAACTTAAAAAATAATATGTGTATTTTGCTTCTTAAAATTAAACATGCTTAAAATAAATTCTTCAACAGATTTCATCAACTTTTTTTAGAAACTGTTCTTTCTATTCTGAAAAAAAAGTAATGTTTCCATTTTTTTCAAGAAATTCCAAATTTTTCGAAGGTAGCTTAAACTTGCTGACGTATTTTTTCCCAAATACTTTAACGAGAATTTGTCATTTCAAAAAGAAACTTTTTTTGCAAAAGGACTTAAAGTATTTCCGTTTCTTTTAATCAACATTATTTTTGAAATATAAGTAGCTAAGATAAATATCTTCATAGAAGCTGACTGCATTTGGTCAACATTTCTCTGAATTCGTTTAAAATTAGTGAAAATATATTTTCCTTCAACAGTAACATGTAGTTTTTGAAGTGATGTTAAAATCACACAGCGAACCAGCCAGAAGTCGAACCTGGAATCTTCTGACCCGTAGTCAGACGCGTTATCCATTGCGCCACTGGCCCACAGTGAAAAACACTGCAGCAATATTAACATATGCGTCCGACGGTTCAAAATTGGCAGAAACCTGGTCAAAACATATTCGATTTAGTGAGGAAATGTTGCACAATTGAAATTTTCTATCCTCACTCACAGTCATTCTACTTTGCCTTGAATTGAGTTAACCTGCTGTGTTGGAATTGGAATCCTGGTTCTCAAAGCTTCAGCCTGCTTCTCTGCGTTATCAATCCAGCGTCAACAACATAACTCGAAATCATACCCCTCCCGCCAGTGAATCCCACTATGACCATTACTGAATATGGTATCTTACAATCATATAACATTCTTACTTGAGCCTCAAAATACATTCAGGAAAGGACAAAGGTGTTTAAAGTTTACGACAAACTGAGCAGGAAAGGAGACAAACCTATTTTGGCTCAGCACACATATTATAAGTTCGTTCAGTGGCTAAAAGAGCAGGACAGAGGCTGGGAATCCTGCGGGAGTAACTCACCTCCTGACTCCCAAAAAACATACAACATTGAACAGTCCAACACAGTACAGACCCTTCGTCCCACGGTGATGTGCCGAGCTTTGTCCGAACCCAAGATCAAGATCAATCTATCCCACTCCCTATCATTCTGGAGTGCGCCATGTGTCTATCCAATAACCGCTTGAATGTTTCTGAAGCACCGGACTGCACTATCACAGCAGGCCCTGCATTCCACACCCCAACCACTCTCTGAGTGGAGAATCTACTCGGACATCTCTCCTATATCTCCCATCATGAACCTTATAATTGTGCTCCCGAGTAACAGCTACATCCACCCGAGGAAATAGTGGAACAGTCAGGAGTGCAATAGAATGTTCTCCACTTGTTTGCCTGATACAGGAATTCACCAAAGGCCCTCAGACAGCACCTTCCAAACACAAGACCACTTCCATCTGGCAGCACCCCCCGCATCCCTCCAGAGCCACACAGACAACAGCACCATCAAGCCTCTCAGCATTCTGTGTGGCGCCAATGTTACTCGCCATTTGTCAGCTCAAAACATTAACATAAAGGAGCCGACTGCGGACTTTCCAAATCTGAAATCAAAACAGAAAACACTGGGTGGTGTCAGTACTTCCGGCACTATCTGTGGAGCGAGAATCAGAACTAACTTGTCCCGTCCAGATATCACACGGCAGGCGCGGACAGGATGGGTGTACCCGTCTGCCCTGTGGGTATGCGAGTGGGATCTTTCCGCGCTCTTAAACTCTGCCTTTTTTCGAAGCCAGTCACAGAAAGCCATCCTGCCATTTGCACCTGAAACAAAACGCAATATTTGACTTGGCCAAAAGGGAACTAACGAAGGGCTCGTCCGGGATTTGAACCCGGGACCTCTCGCATGTTAATGGGCCGAGATACCCTAAGCGAGAATCATACTCCTAGACCAACGAGCTCACACACCCTCACCAAGGCAAATAAAAATTCTATAACTTTCTACAAAGCAGTTCTGACACCCCGAGTGAAGTTGAAAATGTTGAAAAAAAGTCTCACTGCATCAGCATTTGTGAACTTTAATCTCCAGCAAAATATCCGTCCAATATTGTTATCTCGAGCTTTTATTTATAAAGTCCACATGTTACAGTCAATAATTTTAACCCAGTGACTTCAACATGTGACAATCCTGAGTTTGCCTTTGATATTTGATCACTTGTGAAAGCTGTGGTCTATTAGACAGTTAGAAGATCTGGAACATTTAAAATACAGATTGCTGACATTGTTCACCTGGGAGATCTGCGGGTTTGTGTGAATGGGGAACGATTGGACTTGATCTGACAGGAATATGAGTAAAACGTCAAATTTCCCAGCAGTGACAATCCTTAATGTTTAGAAATAGAGGAAGTTTTTAAAACGTGAAATCCAATAAGGAGGAAATAGAACAACATCTGGCCGGGTGGAAATTGCGATGGGTATTTGGTCTATTGCAGTTTGCCTGAATTGATGTTTGAAGAGATTGCGAGACAAAATGCGATACCAATTAACAGATAGAACAGAGAACCAACAACCAAATCCTGCCGAAACCCGGGATTGAACCAGGGACCTTGAGATCTTCAGTCTAACGCTCTCCCAGCTGAGCTATTTCAGCTGGCAGGTTCAGGTGGAAGCTTCCGTCTCCCAAATATCTAAGAGAGCAATGATTTCTCCCTTTTCGTTAATGCATCATTTTCATCTTTCTTCAAATAATCTCAAACCAAATGTCCTCAGTGATAAAAACAAATTACTGCGGATGGGAAAAGAGAAAATGCTCCAAAATCTCACAATGTCTGACAGCACCTGTAAGGAGTGAAAAGGGCGGACGTTCCGAGTCCCGATGACTCTTTATCAAAGCTCATCGTACAATTATACTCAGTATTTGTTTAACTATTTAGTATCAATGTATTATTTAACACATCTGTCTTCATTATGAATTGAATATCTCTGAAATTGAACATCACTGAATTGAAAACATAACTGACCAACAGAACGAATTGAATCACCGGGTAATACAGATCACAGTTTTGAGATTGAATATCGTCAACTTTTAAACGAAGTCAAATACGTTTAAATGGAGGGAAATCAAGAATTAACTGTTGGTGTCACTTGAGACTATTTTTATTTTGGGTGTGAAACATTCAGGCGCTTAAATTCCGGTCCTTTACAGGAAAGTCCAGTGGATCCGCACTGAGTCTCGATTCCCTCGTCTCTCTCAATGCCTTTTCCTGTTTCTTAGTGATGAAAAACGATTTTAAAAAAACCTTCTGTGAAATGTGCGCCATTTCCACTAGTTCCCTTACAGTATCACTTGTATCTGTCTGTTTGAGCACACACTACTATCAGATATTTCAGATGGTGATTAACCATATCAGTCTGCACATATAAACCCATTCAATTCTGTTGGAGACTGAACCAGATGCGAGTCTGTGCTCGGTATCAAAATCGAACTTTCCTGTCAGGGCGCCGATAAATGCGTTTTTCATTTCACAGAAAGTATTTGAGGATGAGGTTAGAGCAATGACAACATGCTTTCAACATCAAGGTTAAGATAATGTTGAACAACAAACTGATATCAGGCAATCTTCCCTTACCCGACATGAGAAAGCTTAGTGAATGTTTCTGTCCGGTTTCGAACCGGGGACTTTTCGCGTGTGAGGTGAATGTGATAACCACTATACTACAGAAACAACCTGAAAGACCGTGGAGCAAATCTGCCTGTCTGCAATGTTCAACTCCGCTGTGTTGCTGCAGGTTCCGATGGTTAGGCTGAGAGCCCATGACACTTAATTCAGGAATTCCGTTATTTTCCATCTGATTTTACAACATATCCCCAACATCAAAATTTAAAAGCGTTCCTCTCGCAAATATCTAAGAGAGCACTGAATTCCAACCATTTATTATACAGTGATTACCACCTTCATCGAATAACAAGTTGAAGGCAGTTTAAATGGTGCCGCTCCTTCACTGCAGCTCATTCTGTTTGTGACTGGATGTGATCTCTGTTTATTCCACAGTTTAGGATGAATTGATTCAGTGAAGGAACAGGCTCAAGGCAACTCTTACTCTTTCTCAGCTCCTTTGCGGCGTATGTCACTGATGGTCTAGTGATCAGGATCGGCACCGTGACACTGTTTCCATTCCCAGTCACGGAGTGAATAAACTTTTTGTTCAATTCTTCATTTAATGAATAAAAAAGTCTCACAACATCTCTGAAACTCTCGCCTGTTCCACAGCCCACTGATAACACTACTCGTCCCGGAATTCCTCTGCAGCATTGGGCTCCATAGCTCAGTGGTTAGAGCACTGGTCTTGTAAACCAGGGGTCGCGAGTTCAATTTTCGCTGGAGCCTCCAGGCAAAGTTTAGCTGACATAAACTGTGGGGAAAAGGCGGATCGAGTAGGAGACGAAGCAGAGTGTTCTTACGAGAAGAGGGGCAGACGGAATGCAGTTTTGAAAAGAAATAAGATTTTCTACTTCGTAAAAGAAAAAGAAAGCGCAGAACATATTTGACGAACTGAAAATTATAAATATTGATATTAAGAGCAAAATAGTTGAGTTTGTACGAGGAATGCATAAAGTTAGCATGTGGGTGCAGCAGATAATAGGAAGGGAAATTACATTTTGTTCTTATTGTCGGCAGACTGGAGTTTAAAAATAACGAGGTGTTTCTGCTGTTACACAGAGTTTTGTTGAAACCAGGTTGAATATTATGCGCAGATGTGACAGTCACATTTAAGAAAGGAGATGTTGTGTATTAGAAACGGTAAAGAGAAGGTTCACCAGATTCCTCCCTGGGGTCAGTGAGTTGTCCTGTGATGAAATTCTCTGGAGTTTAGAAGAATAAGAGGTGATCTCTGATCCGGTTTGATAGGATGGAGGCTGAGAGATTTTCTTTTCCTGCTGCTCGGGAATCTAACCCTCTGTGGCACAGATCAGCGGCTGATCATTTAGGGCTAAGATAAGGAGAAATTGCTTCACTCAGAGGGTGAGAATCTTTTACATTCTCTGTACCTGACAGTTATGTATGCCCCATCATCGAGCACATTTAAAGTTGGGATAAAGAGGTTTCTGATCTCTTGGAGAATTCAGGGATATGGGGAGCTGGTGGAAAAAAACTAAGTTGCAACCCAAGATCAGCCCTGATAGTATTGAATAGCGGAAATCTCGATGGACCGAGTGGTCTGCTCCTCCTCCAATGATTCCTGTTAGAATAAAAACAGAAAGGACTGGAAGTTCTCAGCAGGGATTGCAACAAACGTGGAGCAAGAAACACAGAGTTAACTTTCCGAGTTCAATATGACTATTTTCAAACCAGTAACCGAGTGTGAGTTGTAACAATTCGCACAACATCGAGACTGCAAATTGAATTGGATCCAGGCAGTGAAAGCCCTGATCCAGTTACTGATTACAGGAATGTACACAGTGAGAATTATCCACTGTCACACTCTCCTTCCAGCCTTGAGCACGGAGTTAAATTTTGAAGTGTTTGAAGTCTTGTTACAGTTATTCGGGGTTTTGGTGAGACCACATTTGGAACAGTGTGTGCAGTTTGGATCCCCGCATTTTAGGTAGAATAAAAGCAAAATCTGAGGATGCTGGAATCTGAATCGAAAATGCTGGAACATCTCAACAGCTTTAACGAGAAAGAATAGATAGTATTAAACATTTGAGACATTATTTTTTCCTGATCCGGGAATCTGAAACACGGGGACACAATCTCAGGATAAGGAGCTGATGATTTAGGGCGGCAATGAGGAGAAATTGCTTCACTCAAATTCTCATGAATCTTGGGAATTCTCTACTCCAGAGGGTTCTGATGCCCCATCATTGAACACATTTCAGTTTGGGTCAGACAGATTTATGATCTATCAGGGAATGAATGGAAGCAGGGATATGGAATTGGAACAAACGCTCAGCTATAAGTTCATGTTTCGATTTTTTTTACGTTTAGTGGTATAATGGCAGCGTATATATGTATATATATGTATGTATATATATGTGTGTATATATATATTATATATTATATATATATACACACACACACACATAAATATATATAAAATATGTTTGAAGTCAATCATTATTAAATAATGTCGGTAACACCAGATAAAAATAAAGCCGGGAATAATTAACAGCTAATTTTCATTGGCACCCACGGACACATTGCCAACCCACAACTGTTTACCCGTGAATACTGATGATGAGAAAATTTAAGTGAAATGCTCTTCAGCAAATCAATCACCTGCATTGAGAAATTAAAGCAAAGTTTTGCTGAGATTTGAAGTCGGATTACTGCATTCAGAGTCCAGAGTGCTCACCATTACACCACAGAACCAAGTGCGTGATGTTATTCTACAAGTGATCATGTTCTGACAGTTTGATCAGTCCCATTCCACAATCGCCCCAATTACAAAAGCAATTTAAAAAGTGTCCTTGCTGGTTCCCCCTGTAATATCGAGTATACTACTTTCTACTGCATTAAATTTCTCTGTAGATCATCACATTTGAAGAAAAATGTTGACATCCCCCTGTATAAAACTTATTGTCGTAAAGCCGGGGAATAACATCAGCTGATCACAGTTCTGTGTTCATCACACTGAAAGCCAGTGTGAAAATGCGAAGAATTTCAAATATTAAAAGGCAGGAAGGAGGGTGTGATTGCAGGCGATGCAGCGAATGGCTCTCCTGGCGCCATTACATGAGCCCCAGGGGATGTTTGCTGAAGGATACAAAGCGCTGAGAGGCAGGGAAGCCGCAGTAGGCAGAGGGTCCATCTTCATGTGTCTGTGTCATTCACTCACTCATCTGCCGCTTCTCTCCCCGTTTCTGTCGCTGCCTCTCATCCAGCTCCCTTTGGTTGTTCAGCTCCAAGGTTAAATTAGCTACTTGATAGAAAAACAGAGAGTTGATAAACCCGAGCTTCACCTGGAAAGCAGGGAAAGCGGATGGATGACCCACGGCATTGAGAGGAGATGGAGTTTACAGATGACAGTACAAAGAAACACAAATATCTTATCTTTCTAATCCAGTTACTGGTTACAGGAATGTACACAGTGAGAATTATCCAGTCTCACACTCTCCTTCCAGCCTTGAGCACGGAGTTAAGTTTTGAAGTGTTTGAAATCTTGCTACAGTAATTCAGGATTTTGTTGAGACCGCTTTTGGAACAGTGTGTGCAGTTTGGATCCCCGCATTTTAGACAGAATCAAAGCAAAATCTGAGGATATTGGAATCTGAATCAAAAACAGAAAATGGTGGAAAATCTCAACATCTTTAATGAGAAAGAATAGATAGCATTGAGAAGCTGAGACATTATTTTTCCTGACCCGGGAATCTAAAACACGAGGACACAATCTCAGGATGAGGCGCTGATGATTTAGGGCGGCAATGAGGAGAAATTCCTTCATTCAAAGACTCGTCAATCTTCAGAATTCTCTACTCCAGAGGGTTCTGATGCTCCATCATTGAACATATTTCAGTTTGGGTCAGACAGATTTATGATCCATCCAGGAATAAATGGAAACAGGAATGTAGAATTGGAACAAATGCTCAGCCACAATTTCACATTTCAATTTTTTTTTAAGTTTAATATTATAATGGAAGTATTTATACATATAATGTTCCATGCAATATATTTAATAACGATTGACTTCAAACAATGTTGGTAACACCAGATAACAGTACAACTGGGAACAATTGATAAATATTTTTTATTGGCACCCACGGACTCATTGCCAACCCGTAACTGTTCACACGTGAATGCTGATGGTGAGAAAATAGTAAAACCCCGTCCCTGGGTGGTCTCGAACCACCAAACTTTCGGTTAACAGCCGAACGCGCTGACCAATTGCGCCACAGAGACTGAGACTGGAATCAGCAAGGAGGAAATATAACAACATCTGGCAGGGTGGAAATTGCGATGGGTATTTGGTCTGGTGCATATTGCCGGAATTGATGTTTGAAGACAGTGCGAGACAAAATGTGGTGTTAATTAGCACAGAAAACCAGCAAGGAAATCCTGCCGAAACCCGGGATTGAACCAGGGACCTTTAGATCTTCAGTCTAACGCTCTCCCATCTGAACTATTTCGGCTGCCGGAAAGAATAGAAACCAGGAAAAATTAAATGGGGGAAACAGAGAATCACAGAATGAGCACATCACAGAATGAGATGATCACAATGTTACTTGCAGGACTCACATGTGTTGAGGGTGAAAGGGAACCAGAGGACGGATTGTACAGATATTTCATATATTACCATTGAGATGTTTTTGCGAGGTAAAATCTGTTTAAAAATTGGTCAAATTTTACCGTTTACAGTGACACGGAATCATGAACCTTTCCCCAGGTGAGGCTTGAACTCACAACCTCGACATAGCCCGCTGCCTGAACTGCTGTATAAGCACCGCGCGCTAACCGGTTGCGCTGTATTTTATTCATTTATGTCAGATTATTAAAGGCTCCCCCAGCTCTCCCTCCGTTAATAACCGTTATTCGAGGCCACATTTCAGACCGGGAAACAAACCCATCAATGATTCTCTTTCCCCCGGCTCCACAGTGAGTGAGACAGGGAGAAGCAGCAGGATTATATCCCGCAGTCTCCAATCGCCAGCAGAAAGTGGCGACTGCAGCTTCAATCAGCGGGTTACTGCCCATCCCTGGGACACAAGCTCCAACCCCGTTCAAACCTCCCCATACACCCAACACAAGCTCAGCAAAACGCAGATAGATTCTATCCGGCTCACTGAACCTTCGAGTAGCATTTACACAACACCCGAGTGATTCACAAATAAAATTCACACCAATTTTCCAAAACTTTTCAGTGATAAATTCCTCCATTTGGTTGAAAAGCTGAGAGTTGTGAATCTGGAAATGAGCACCATGGGATTTGTGTTATCCAGTGAGTTGTTTCCCACGGTTAGTCTCAGGTTTGTAATTCCATTTGTGTTGTATGTGGAAGAGAGAGTGTCCGGGATGCACAGGTCCTTCATTATGTCAGCATTGATGATCTGTTTCAATTGTCACACAGGAAAGGAAGATACTTTGCGCTCAGCAAATGATGAAAAAAAAACCTAAGTTTCTCTCATATTGAAAGTAAATCTGTTCGAATCAGCTGAAGAGGTTCACAAGTTTACTTCAGTGCTAAAAATGTCACGTATGCAACAGTTCAACAACAAACTCAGAAAGAAAAGGCCAGTGAGAAGCTGCAAAGTGCTGATGATAAAAATGGTCATTCAAGGTAAAATCTGGTTAAAAAAAAAACAGGTTTAACCATTTATACTTGCGCTGAGTTATGAAACTTTTACCTCATGGTGCAATGCAAATCATTTGGAAATATTCCTTTCCAGTTTCAAACCGTCAGAAGCAAAAGTGATAACTTTAGTGGAGTGTCTGTTGTGTGTTGTCATTACTTTAGCCAAACCACTGGTGTTAAACAAGAAGGTGCCATTTTGCAGGAGAATCTTGTCTGTGGCGAAAGAGGCCTGGTGTGAAACTTCAAATAACAAAAGGAGCTTGGGTAAAGCTAATTGCAAAGCAAGCTGTAGTTCCATTTGAGTTGTATGTGGAAGAGAGAGTGTCCGGGATGCACTCATGAACTCATTGCTCAGATCAAAACCCCGAAGTGAATATCAGTCATTTCCTTTTTGAACACATAAATCTTAGTCCCGCCTCGTATGTTGTCCTTTTAGAAATGAAGATCCTGAACAAATTCAGCAGGATTTTTTCTTGTCATTTCTGGCAGGAGATGGGGAAGAAGAGGTGATTATTCACCGTGTAACTGGTACCGGCACTTCATGGCAGCTCATTGTGTTCCTGAGTGGATGTGACTTGTGTTTGTTACACAGTTCATGATTATCTGATCCAGTGAAGGAGCGGCCTCAAGGCACCTATAGCCTTTCCCAGTTCCACAGTTTTTAATAAATTTCAGGAAAATATATCAGTAAATAACATGAGTGTGATATATTTTAACGTGGTGGCCAAACACTCTAAAGTGCAGTGTTAAGACTCTGCAGAAGTGGTGTTCAAAACATATCGCTGCCAAAATGCATTTGAATTCTTGTGCTTCCAGCTGAAGTCCAACAACTCAGATTGAATACAGGAGCGTTTGCGGTGTTGTTTCTCGCAGAAATAAAGAGAAGTGACAGTGCAAGTGTGAACAGTTGTTGGTGTAAAGGAGCTTCTGTGAAAGGGCTGAAGTTGTCACGGTAGAGAGCACACACGAAAACACAGGCGGAATGAGCAAAAGGATCACAAACATTGAGTCTGTATTCCCGGCCAAGGGGTTAAGTTGATGGATTGGAATTTTCTAACTGAAGTACAAATCCTGGTATGTATGCTTCCCATCACTCTTCATTGCGACTGTGTTTTTAGTGAAATTTATTTGAAATGAAACAATGAATAAAGAGATAATCAACTCTCTCTCTTCAGCTTCCCTGAGGGTCTGGTGATCAGGATTCAACACAGTGATTCCGGGTATGATTCCCAGTCACGGAGTGAATAATTTTTTGTTAAATTCTTCACTTAATGAAAACATGCCTCACACCTTCTGTGAAGGGAGAAACAAGGTTAATCTTCAGTTGGATGAATTTGTAAGAGAGCTGGAAATGTCAGAGATGTAAAACTCTGAAGAAGAATCTCAAGAAACGCATATCAAATAATGCCACTTTCAAGTTGCATCTTCCAGCTTCCTGCTCTCCACCTCAGATATGTCCACATCCATCAAGTATCTCCTACCCGAAAACCCAGCATGGTCCACACAATTAATAATGATACACTTACTCCAGACTGCACACAACAATTGTAATTTTGCTGAGTAGCAGCAGTGTAAATTTGCAATAATTCTGCTTCTGCATTCTCGATGGATAAACATCTGAATTTCTTTCACTTCAGATCATTAATATTTTGTGATTCAATATTCCACTTTTTACGGAACTACTTGGACATGTACGTTGGCATTGGGTAATATTGTTCAACATGAGTGCAAAGCATTTTCATTAAACATGTACTTCGCAAGAAAATATGTATCATCTTGTTTGTTCAGTGACTATGATTAATGTCAGTCAGCACATTATTTAATTGTTTCTCTGGGGACATTTCTTACTTCATAAATAGGTAATATTTACAGTGTGTGTAGCAATTGTTACGTGAACATCATCACCAGTTCAGACAGCGATTTTTGATCTCAAAGAAGTCCCGCTATGTTCTGGATTATTCCACTTAAGCTTCGTATTCTTTGGGTACTTCTCGACATCCAAATAATTTACTACCCGCTCCTCGCTGCAGTTGGTGTCACTGGTGAGTAATATTTCACTGTATTATCACCCGATCCATGAAATACAATTACTGATGGCATTCTGTGGAACATTCGTAGCCTGTATCTGGCAATGCACTGAAAACATTACAGGTAATATTTGATCTAAAGCCGACTTGCTGATCACAAATACTTTAAAGCAGCCAGCGTGTATGGCCCCAGTTGTTTTAACTCTGTTTAATTAAATGCGGAGATAATCACTGAAAATGTATTCAACCTTCAGCTCCCCTTCATGGGAACAGGCGGACGGCTTTCTGAACTGAATTACAGGAAAAATCAGGAAAATATATGGGAAGCGGCTTTTGGAAGCTGTTGCATGTGTTTAATGTTGCTGTTCTGTGAAAATTTGCGCTGGCAAATAGATCACAAATAAACTCTGAAATATGGAATAATGTCCAATACACTTCACCTTTTCCTGCTCTGCCTTTTTATTATGGAGCAGATCACAAGATATAACTGGAACTGAAATAATATTTCAGTAAAATGATTATTTAATGCTTATTGCTGAAAAAAGAGACAAATTACTTTTTTTTAAAGACTTAAAAATTAAAAGTGAACTTGAAAGAAATTACTAACTCTGATGCGAGAACGCTTCAGGATGTATAAGAAGATAGAGTTGATTGGTTGGTAAGTGGATTCTGACAGATGGAGCAAATATTCCACAGAAATCTGACAGATGTGCTGCTCCTGTTCTCAATCTGAAATATGAGTTAATTGTCTCTCTCTTCCTTACAGTGAACTTATTGACGATTCTTATCCTGTCTCGAGGAAAG
>JAGIQG010000611.1:0-21812 GCA_024679065.1 Sphyrna mokarran | reverse complement strand
CCCTCTGCTTGCCGCCCTCTGTTTGGTGCACTCTGCTTGCCGCCCTCTGTGTCCCTCTGTTTGCCGATCTGTTTGCCGCCCTCTATTTGCCGCCCTCTGTTTGCCGCCTTGTCTTCACTGTGCTCTGTTTCAGGCCTTCTGTTTGGTGCCCTCTTTTTGCTGCCCCCTGTTGCGTGCCTTGTTTTGCCGCACTCGTTGGCCGCCATCGGTTTGCCCAACCCTGTTGCCCCCTCTGCTTGCCGCCCCTCTGTTTACAGCCCTCTCATTATGGGGCCCTCTGTTTGCCTCCCTCTGTTTTCCGCACTCTGTTTGCCTCCCTCTGTTTGCCGCCTTCGGTTTGGGGCTCTCTGCTTGCCGCCCTCTGTTTGCTGCCCTCTGTTTACTGCCCTCTGTTTGCCGCCAAATGTTTGCCTCCTTCTGTTTGCCACCGTCTGTTTGGGGCCCACTGTTTGCCGTCCTCTATTTGTTGCCCTCTGTTTGGGGCACTCTGTTTGGCGCCCTATGTTTGCCGCTCTCTGTTTGCTGCCCTCTGTTTTGGGCCCTCAGTTTGCCGCGCTCTGTATGCGGCCCTATGTTTGCCTCTGTCTGTTTGGCGCAGTCTGTTTGGTGACCTCTGTTCGGGGCACTCTGTTTGCCGCCCAGTGTTTGCCGCCCCTCTTTCAGCCCTCTGTTTGCTGCCCTCTGTTTGGGGCCTTTGTTTGTGCCCTCTGTTTGCCGCCCGCTTTTTGCCGCCCCATGTTTGCTGCCCGCTGTTTGCCACCCTCTGTTTTCTGCCCTCTGTTTTCCGCCCTCTGTTTGGGGCCCTATGTTTGCCATCCTCTGTTTGCCGCCTTCTGTTTACCGCCCTCTGTTTGCTGCTCTATGTTTGCCACCGTCTGTTTGGCGCCGTCTGTTTGCTGACCTCTGAATGGGGCACTCTGCTTGCCGCCCTCTGTTTTCCGCCCTCTGTTTTCCGCTCTCTGTTTGCATCCCTCTGCTTGCGGTGCTCTTTTTGCCGCCGTCTGTTTACTGCCCTCTCTTTCGGGCCCTCTGTTTGGGGCACTCCGTTTGGTGCCCTTTGTTTGCCGCCCACTGTTTGCAGCCCTCTGTTTGCATCCCTCTGTTTGCTGCGTTCTGTTTGCCGCCCTCTGTTTGCTGCCCTCTGTTTGGGTCCCTCTGTTTGGGTCCTTCTGTTTGCCGCCCTTTGTTTGCCGCAATCTGTTTGCCGCCCTCTGTTTGCCGCCTTCGGTTTGCGGCTTTCTGTTTCACGCCCTCTGTTTGCCGAGCTCTGTTTGCCGCCTTCTGTTTGCCGCCCTCTGTTTGCCGCCCTCTGTTTACTGCCCTCTGTTTGGGGCCCTCTCTTTGGGGCCCTCTGATTTCCGCCCTCTGTTTGGGGCCCTCTGTTTGCCGCACATCGTTTGCCATCCTCTTTTTGCCTCGCTCTGTTTTCCGCCCTCTGTTTGCCGCCCTCTGCTTACTGCCCTCTGTTTGGTGCCCTCTTTTCGCCGCACGCTGTTTGCTGCCCTCTCTTTGCCGCCCCCTGTTTTCCGCCTACTGATTGGGTGCCTCTGTTTGCTGCCGTCTGTTTGCCGCCCTCTGCTTGCCGCCTCTGTTTGCCGCCCTCTGTTTGGGGCCCCCCCTCTTTGCCCCGTTGCCCCCTCTGTTTGCCCTTCGCCCCCGTTCCTATTTGCCGCCTCTGCTTGCCGCCCTCTGTTTGCCGCCCTCTGTTTGGGGCCCTCTGTTTGCCAAAATCTGTTTCCCCTCTGTTTGCCGCCCTCTTTGCCGCCCTCTGTTCACTGCCCTCTGTTCACTGCCCCTGTGCACTCTGTTTGGGGCCCTGTGTTTGCCTCCCCTCATTTGCCGACCTCTGTTTGGCGCCCTCCGTTGGCCGCCCTCTCTTTGCCGCTCTGTGTTTGCCATCCTCTGCTTGGCGCCCTCTGTTTGGGGCACTCTGTTTGCCGCCCTCTGTTTACCGCCTGCTGTTTGGAGTTCTCTTTTGCCACTCTCTGTTTGCCGCCCTCTGTTTGCCGCCTCCCCCCCCCGTCGCCCCTGTTTGGCGCCCTCTTTGGCCCTCTGTTTGCCCCCGCCCTCTGTTTGCCGCCTCCCCCCCCCCCCCCCCCCCCCCCACCCCCCCCCCCCCTCTGATTGCCGCCCTCTGTTGCCGCCCCTGTTGCCCCCTCTGCTGGCCCCCGCCCTCTGTTTGGCACTCTGTTTGGGGCCCTCTGTTTGCCTCCCCTGTTTGCCGACCTCTGTTTGCCGCCCTCCGTTTGCCGCCCTCTCTTTGCCGCTCTCTGTTTGCCATCCTCTGCTTGCCGCCCTCTGTTTGGAGCCCTCTGTTTGCCACTCTCCATTTGCCGCCCTCTGAATGCCGCCTTCTGTTTGGGGCCCTCTGTTTGCCGCCCTCTGTTTGCCGCCCTCTGTTTGTCGCCCTCGGTTTGCCGCCCTCTCTTTGCTGCCCTCTGTTTGCCTCGCTCTGTTTGCCGCAGTCTGTTTGCCACCCTCTGTTTTCTGCCCTTTGTTTGGGGCCGTCATTTTGGCCCCTCTGTTTGCCGCCCTCTATTTGCCGCCTTCTGATTGCCGCTCTCTATTTTCTCCCTCTGTTTGCCACCTTCTGCTGGCCGCTCTCTGTTTGGCATCTCTGTTTGGGGCCCTCTGTTTGCCATTCTCGTATGCCTCCCTTTGTTTGCCTCCCTCTGCTTGCCGCCCTGTGTTTGGAGCCCTCTGTTTGCCCCCCTCTGTTTGTCGCTCTCTGTTTGCCGCCCTCTGTTTGCTGCCCTCTGTTTGCCTCCCTCTGTTTGCCACCCTCAGTTTGGAGAACTCTGTTTGCCGCAGTCTGTTTGCCACCCTTTATTTGCCACCCTCTGTTTGCCGCTGTATGTTTGCCGCTCTGTTTGCCACCCTCTGTTTGCCGCCCTCTGTTTGCCAGCTTCTGTTTGCAGCCCTCTGTTTGGCGGCCTCTGTTTGCCGCCTAATGTTTGAGTCCCTCTGTTTGCTGCCCTCTGTTTGCCTCCCTCTGTTTGCCGCCCTCTGTTTGCTGCCCTCTGTTTGCCTCCCTCTGTTTGCCACCCTCTGTTTGGAGAACTCTGTTTTCCGCCCTCTGTTTGCCGCCCTCTATTTGCCACCCTCTGTTTGCCACTCTATGTTTGCCGTGCTCTGTTTGCCGCCCTCTGTTTGCTGCCCTCTGTTTGTCGCCTTCTGTTTGCAGCCCTCTGTTTGGCGGCCTCTGTTTGCCGCCTTCTGTTTGAGTCCCTCTGTTTGCTGCCCTCTGTTTGCCTCCCTCTGTTTGCCGCCCTCTGTTTGCCGCCCTCTGTTTGCCGCCCTCTGTTTGCTGCCCTCTGTTTGCCGCCCTCTGTTTGCCGCCCTCTGTTTGCCGCCCTCTGTTTGCCGCCCTCTGTTTGGGGCCCTCTGTTTGCCGCCCTCTGTTTGCCGCCCTCTGTTTGGGGCCCTCTGTTTGCCGCCCTCTGTTTGCCGCCCTCTGTTTGCCGCCCTCTGTTTGCCTCCCTCTGTTGGCCGCCCTCTGTTTGCCGCTGTCTGTTTGCCGCACGCTGCTTGGCGCCCTCTTTTTGGGGCACTCAGTTTGCCGCCCTCTGTTTCCCACCCTCTGTTTACCTCCCTCTGTTTGGAGACCTCAGTTTGCCGCTCTCCCTTTGCCGCCCTCTGTTTGCTGCCTTCTGTTTGGGGCCTCTGTTTGCCTCCCTCTGTTTGCAGCCCACTGTTTGGGTCCCTCTGTTTACCGCCCTCTGTTTTCCGTCCTCTGTTTGCCTCCCTCTGTTTGTCGCCATCTGTTTGGCGCTCTCAGATTGCCGCCCTCTGTTTGCCGCCCTCTGTTTGCCGCCCTCTGTTTGCCACCCTCTGTTTGCTGCCCTCTGATTGCCTCGCTCTGTTTGCCACAGTCTGTTTGCCGCCCTCTGTTTTCTGCCCTTTGTTTGGGGCCGCCTTTTTGGGCCCTCTGTTTGCCGCTCTCGATTTGCCGCCTTCTGATTGCCGCTCTCTATTTGCTCCCTCCGTTTGCCGCCTTCTGCAGGCCACCCTCTGTTTGGCGTCTCTGTTTGGGGCCCTCTGTTTGGGGCCCTCTGTTTGCCGTCCTCTGTTTTCCTCCCTCTGTTTGCCGCCCTCTGTTTGCCGCCCTCTGTTTGCTGGCCTGTTCTTGCCGCCCTCTGTTTGGAGCCCTCTGTTTGCGGTCCTCTGTTTGCTGCCCTCTGTTTGCCACCATCTGTTTGGGGCCCTCTGTTGGGGCCCTCTGTTTGCCGCCCTCTTTTTGCCGCGCTCTATTTTCCAACCTCTGTTTTCAGCCCTCTATATGCCGCCTTCTGTTTGGGGCCCTCTGTTTGCCACCCACTGGTTGCCGCCCTCTGTTTGCCACCCGCTGTTTGCCACCCTCTGTTTGTCGCCATCTGCTGCCGCCCTCTGCTTACAGCCCTCTGTTTGGGGCCCTCTGCTTGCCGCCATCTGTTTGGCACCCTCTGATTGCCGCCCTCTGTTTTCCGCCCTCTGTTTGGTGGCCTCTGTTTGCTGCCTTCTGTTTGAGTCCCTCTGTTGACTGCCCTCTGTTTGCCGACCCTCTGTTCGCAGCCCACTGTTTGGGTCCCTCTGTTTACCGCCCTCTCTTTGCCGCCCTCTGTTTGCCGCACTCTGTTTGGGGCCCTCGGTTGGCTGAATTCTGTTTGCCACCCTCTGTTTGCCGCCCTCTGTTTGGGCCCTATGTTTGCCGCCCTCTGTTTGCCGCCCTCTGTTCACTGCCCACTGTTTGGGGCCCTCTGTTTGGGACCATGTGTTTGCCGCCACCTGTTTGCCGACCTCTGCTTGCCGCCCTCTGTTTGCCGCCCTCTGTTTGGGCCCTCTGTTTGCCAAATCTGTTTGCCTCACTCTGTTTGGGCCCTATGTTTTCCGCCCTCTGTTTGCCACCCTCTGTAGCTGACCTCTGTTTGGTGCACTGCGTTTGGGGCCCTGTGTTTGCCGCCCCTTGTTTGCCGACCTCTTTTTGCTGCCCTCCGTTGGCCGCCCTCCTTTGCCGTTCTCTGTTTGCCGCCCTCTGTTTGCCGCACTCTGTTTGCCTCCCTCTGTTTGTCGCCTTCTGTTTGCTGCCCTCTATTTTCCTACCTCTGTCTGGTGCCGTCAGTTTGCTGCCCTCTGATTGGGGCACTCTGTTTGCCACCCACTGTTTTCCGCCCTCTGTTTGCTGCGCTCTGTTTGCCTCCCTCAGTTTTTTGCCCTCTGTCTGCCGCCTTCTGTTTGTGACCCTCTGTTTGCTGTCCTCTGTTTGCCGCCCTCTGTTTGCCACCCTCTGTTTACCGCCCTCTGTTTGCATTTCTCTGTTTGCGTCGCTCTGTCTGCCCCCCTCAGTTTGTTGCCCTGCATTTGCTGACTTCTGTTTGGGGCCCTCTGTTTGCCACCCACTGTTTGCCACCCTCTGTTTGCCGCCCTCTGTTTGCCACCCTCTGTTTCTCTCCCTCTGTTTGTTGCCCTCTGTTTGCCGCGCTCTGTTTGCCGCCCTCTGTTTGTCACCCTCTGTTTGCTGCCGTCTGTTTCCCTACCTCTGTTTGCCGCCCTCTGTTTGCCACCCTCTGTTTCCCTCCCTCTGTTTGCCGCCCTCTGTTTGCCTTCTTCTGTTTGCTGCCTTCTGTTTGGGGCCCTCTGATTGCCGCCCTCCGTTTGCCGCCCTCTGTTTGCCGCACTCTGTTGCCTTCCGCTGTTTGACGCACTCTGTTTGGGGACCTTGCATGCCGCCCTCTGTTTGCAACACTCTGTTTGCCGCACTCTGTTCATTGCCCTCTCTTTGCCGTCCTCTGTTTACTTCCCGCTGTTTGGAGCCCCCTGTTTGGGGCTCAGTGGTTCCCGTCTCCTGTTTGCCACCCTCTGTTTGCCACCCTCTGTTTGCCGTCCTCTTCTTGCCTCCCTTTGTTTGTTGCCCTCTGTTTGATGCCCTCTGTTTGCCACCCTCTGTTTGGGGCCCTCTGTTTGCACCCTCTGTTTTCCGCACTCTGTTTGCCGCCTTCTGGTTGGGGCCCTCTGTTTGCCACCCTCTGTTTGTCACCCTCTCTTTCTCTCCTTCTGTTTGCCGCCCTCTGTTTGGGGCACTCTGTTTGCCGCCCTCTGTTTGACGCCCTCTCTTTACTGCGCTCTGTTTCTTTCCCTTTTTTTGGGCCCTCTGTTTGCCGCCCACTGTTTGACACATTCTGTTTGCCACCCTCTGTTTGCCGCCCTCTGTTTGCCTCCCTCTGTTTGCCGCCCTCTGTTTGCAGCACTTTCTTAGCCGCCCTCTGTTTGTTGCCCTCTGTTTGCCGACCACTCTTTGGGGCCATCTGATTGCTGCCCTCTGTTTGCCGACGTCTGTTTGTCCCCCTCTGTTTGCCGCATTCTGTTTCCTGGCCTCTGTTTGCCATTCTCTGTTTGCCGCTCTCTGTTTGCCACCATTTGTTTGGGGTCCTCTGTTTGTTGCCCTCTGTTTGCCACCCTCTGTTTACCGCACTCTGTTTTGATCCCACTGAATGCTGCCCCCTGTTTGCTGCCGCGTGTTTGAGGCCCTCTGTTTGGGGCCCTCTCTTTGCCGCCCTCAGTATGCCGCCCTACGTTTGCCGCATTCTGTTTCAGGTCGTCTGTTTGCCGCCCTCTGTTTGCCGCCCTCTGCTTGCATCCCTCTGTTTGCTGCGCTCTGTTTGCCGCCCTCAGTTTTTTGCCCTTTGTTTGCCGCCTCCTGTTTGGGCCCCTCTGTTTGCCGCCCTCTGTTTGCCGCCCTTTGTTTGCCGGCCTCTGTTTGCCACCCTCTGTATCTCTCCCTCTGATTGCCGCCCCCGGTTTGCCGCCTTCTGTTTTCTGCCCTATATTTGCCGCCCTCTGTTTGGCGCTCTCTGTTTGTGGCCCTCCATTTGCCGTCCTCTTTTTGCCGCCCTCTGCTTGCCACCCTCTCTTTGCAACCCTCTGTTTACAGCCCTCTGTTTGCTGCCCACTGTTTGGGGCCTTTGTTTGCCACGCTCTGTTTGCCGCCCTCTGTTTGCCACCCGCTGTTTGCCACCTCCTGTTTGCCGCCTTCTGTTTGGGTCCATCTTTTTGCCGCCCTCTGTATGCCACCCTCTGTTTGCCGCCCTCTGTTTGCCGCCTTCTGTTTGCCGCCCTCTTTTTTGGCCCTCTGTTTGCCGCCCTCTGTTTGCCGCCCTCTGTTTGCTGCCCTCTGTTTGCTGCCCTCTGTTTGCCGCCCTCTGTTTGCCGCCCTCTGTTTGCCGCCCTCTGTTTGCCGCCCTCTGTTTGCCGCCCTCTGTTTGCCGCCCTCTGTTTGCCGCCCTCTGTTTGCCGCCCTCTGTTTGCCGCCCTCTGTTTGCGGCCCACTGTTTGCCGCCCTCTGTTTGCCGCCCTCTGTTTGCCGCCCTCTGTTTGCCGCCCTCTGTTTGCGGCCCTCTGTTTGCCGTCCTCTGTTTGCTGCCCTCTGTTTGGGCCCTCTGTTTGCCAACCTCTATTCGCCGCCCTCTGTTTGCCGCCCTCTGTTTGCCGCCCTCTCTTTGCGGCCTCTGTTTGCCATCCTCTGTTTGCCTCCTCTGTTTGCCGCCCTCTGTTTGCCGCCCTCTGTTTGCCGCCCTCTGTTTGCTGCCCTCTGTTTGCGGCCCTCTGTTTGCCGCCCTCTGTTTGCCGCCCTCTTTATCGGCCCCTCTGTTTGCCACCCTCTGTTTGCCGCCCTCTGTTTGCCGCCCTCTGTTTGGGGCCCTCTGTTTGCCGCCCTCTGTTTGCTGCCCTCTGTTTGCCACCCTCTCTTTGCCGCCCTCTGTTTGCCATCCTATGTTTGCCTGCTTCTGTTTGCCGCCCTCTGTTTGCCGCCCTCTGTTTGCCGTCCTCTGCTTGCTGCCCTCTGTTTGGGGTACTCTGTTTGCCGCCCTCTGTTTGCCACCCTCCGTTTGTGGCCCACTGTTTGCCGCCTTATGTTTGCCGCCCTCTGTTTGGCGCTCTCTGTTTGTGGCTCTCTGTTTGCCGTCCTCTTTTTGCCGCCCTCTGTTTGCCGCCCTCTCTTTGCAACCCTCTGTTTGCAGCCCTCTGTTTGCTGCGCTCTGCTTGCCGCCCTCTGTTTGCTGCCCTCTGTTTGGGGCCTTTGTTTGCCGCCCTCTGTTTGCCGCCCTCTATTTGCCACCCTCTGTTTGCCACCTCCTGTTTGGGTACCTCTGTTTGCCGCCCTCTGTCTACCGCCCTCTGTTTGCCGCCCTCTGTTTGCTGCCCTCTGTTTGCCACCCTCTCTTTGCCGGCCTCTGTTTGCCATCCTATGTTTGCCTGCTTCTGTTTGCTGCCCTCTGTTTGCCGCCCTCTGTTTGCCGTCCTCTGCTTGCTGCCCTCTGTTTGGGGTACGGTGTTTGCCGCCCTCTGTTTGCCACCCTCCGTTTGTGGCCCACTGTTTGCCGCCTTATGTTTGCCGCCCTCTGTTTGGCGCTCTCTGTTTGTGGCTCTCTGTTTGCCGTCCTCTTTTTGCCGCCCTCTGTTTTCCGCCCTCTCTTTGCAACCCTCTGTTTGCAGCCCTCTGTTTGCTGCGCTCTGCTTGCCGCCCTCTGTTTGCTGCCCTCTGTTTGGGGCCTTTGTTTGCCGCCCTCTGTTTGCCGCCCTCTATTTGCCACCCGCTGTTTGCCACCTCCTGTTTGGGTACCTCTGTTTGCCACCCTCTGACTACCGCCCTCGGTTTGTCGCCCTCTGTTTGCTGCACTATGTTTGCTGCCCTCTGTTAATTGCACTCTGATTGGGACCCTCTGTTTGGGGCCCTCTGTTTGCCGCCCTCTGTTTCGGGCCCTGTGTTTGCTGCCCTCTGTTTGCGCCCACTGTTTGCAGCCCTCTGTTTGCCACGCTCTATTTGCCACCCTCTGTTTGCTGCCCTCTGTTTGGGTCCTTTGTTTGCGGCCCTCTGTTTGCCGGCCTCTGTTTGCCCCTCTCTGTTTGCCGCCCTCTCTTTGCCGCCCTCTGTTTGCAGCCCTCTGTTTGCCGCGGTCTGTTTGCGGCCCTCTGTTTGCTGCCCTCTGTTTGGGGCCTTTGTTTGCCACCCTCTGCTTGCCGCCATCTGTATTCCGCCCTCTGTTTGCCCCCCTCTGTATGCCGCCCTCTGCTTGCCTCCCTCTGTTGTTGCCCTCTTTTTGCCGCACTCTGTTTGGGGCCCTCTGTTTGTGGCCCTCTGTTTGCCGCCCTCTGTTTGCCACCCTCTCTATGCTGCCCTTAGTTTGGGTCCCTCTGTTTGGGGCCCTCTGTTTGCCGCCCTCTGTTTATCTCCCACTGTTTGCCTCCCTCTGTTTGCCGCCCTCTGTTAATTGCCCTCTGTTTGCGGCCATCTCTTTGGGGCCCTCTGTTGCCGCCCTCTGTTTGCCGCCCTCTGTTTGGGGCCCTCTGTTTTCCATCCTCTGTTCGCCTCCCTCTGTTTGCCGCCCTCATTTTGCCACCCTCTGTTTGCCACCCTCTGTTTCCCGCCGTCTGTTTGGGGCCCTCTCTTTGCTGCCCTCTGTTTGGGGCCCTCTGTTTGCCACCATCACTTTGCCGCCCTCTGATCACCGCCTTCTGTTTGAGGCCCTCTGTTTGCTGCCCTCTGTTTCCGCCCACTCTTTACTGCGCTCTGCTTGGGTCCCTCTGTTTGGTCCCTTTGTTTGCCGCCCTCTGTTTGCCGCCCTCTGTTTGCCGCCCTCTGTTTGCCGCCCTCTGTTTGCCGCCCTCTGTTTGCCGCCCTCTGTTTGCCGCCCTCTGTTTGCCGCCCTCTGTTTGCCGCCCTCTGTTTGCCGGGCTCCGTAAACCGCCCTCTGTTTGCCGCCCTCTGTTTGGGTCCCTCTGTTTGCCGCCCTCTGTTTGCCGCCCTCTGTTTGCCGCCCACTGATACTGCCCTCAGTTTGGGGCCCTCTGTTTGCCGCCCTCGGTTTGCCACCCTCTGTTTTTGGCCCTCTGTTTGCCACCCTCTGTTTGCTGCACTCTTTTCGCCTCCTTCTGTTTTCCGCCCTCTGTTTGCCGTCTTCTGTTTGGGGCCCTCTGTTTCCCGCCCTCTGTTTGCCGCCCTCTGCTGGCGCCCTCTGTTTGCCGCCCTCTGTTTGGGGCCATCTGTTTGCCGCCCACTATTTTCTGCCCTCTGTTTGAGGCCCTCTGTTTGCCGGCCTCTGTTTGGTGCCGTCTGTTTGCCGCCTTCTGTTTGCATCCCTCTGTTTGCTGCCCTCTGTTTGCCGCCCTATTATTGCCGCCCTCTGTTTGACGCCCTCTGTTTGCCTTCCTCCTTTTGCCGCCCTCTGTTTGCCTCCCTCTGTTGCTGCCCTCTGTTTGGGGCCCTCTGTTTGCCGCCCTCTGTTTGCCGCCCTCTGTTTGCCGCCCTCTGTTTGGGTCCCTCTGTTTGCCGCCCTCTGTTTGCCGCCCTCTGTTTGCGCCCTCTGCCCTCGTTTGGGCCCTCTGTTTGCCGCCCTCTGTTTACCGCCCTCTGTTGGCGCCCTCTGTTTGCCCCCTCTGTTTGCCGCCCACTGTTTTCTGCCCTCTGTTTGCCGCCCTCTGCTTTGCCGCCCCCTCTGTTTGGGGCACTCTGTTTGCCGCCCTCTGTTTGCCGCCCTCTGTTTGCCGTCGTCCCATTGCCGCCCTCTGTTTGCCGCCCTCTGTTTGCCGTCCTCTTATTGCCGCCATCTGTTTGCCGCCCTCTGTTTGCCGCCCTCTGTTTGGGGCCCTCTGTTTGCCGCCCTCTGTTTGCCGCCTTCTGTTTACCGCCTTCTGTTTACCGCCCTCTGTTTCGGGCCCTCTGTTTGGGGCACTCTGGTGCCCTCTGTTTGCAGCCCTCTGTTTGCATCCCTCTGTTTGCTGCGCTCTGTTTGCCTCCCTCTGTTTGCCGCCCTCTGTTTGCCGCCCTCTGTTTGCCGCCCTCTGTTTGCTGCCCTCTGTATGTCGCCCTCTGTTTGCCGCCCTCTGTTTACTGCCGTCTTTTTTGCGCCCTCTGTTTGCCGCCCTCTGTTTGCCGCCTTCTGTTTGGGTCCCTCTGTTTGCCGCCCTTTGTTTTCCACAATCTGTTTGCCACCCTCTGTTTGCCGAGCTCTGTTTGCTGCCCTCTGTTTGCTGCCATCTGTTTGACGCCCTCTGTTTGGGGCCTCTGTTTCCCCCCCTGTTTGCACCCTCTGTTTGGGTCCCTCTGTTTGCCAACATCTGTTTGCCGCCTCTGTTTTCCGCCTCTGTTTGCCGCCCTCTGTTTGGGGCCCTCTGTTCGCCACCCTCTGTTTGCCGCCTTCGGTTTACTGCCCTCAGTTTTCCGCTCTATGTTTGCCACCGTCTGATTGGCGCCATCTGTTTGCTGACCTCTGATTGCGGCACTCTGTTTGCCGCCCTCTGTTTGCCCCCCTCTGTTTGGGGCCCAATGTTTGCCGCTCTCTGTTTGTCCCCATTTGTGTGCCGCCCTCTGTTTTCCGCCCTCTGTTTGGGCCCATCTGTTTGCTGCCCACTGTTTGCCGCCCTCTGTTTGGGTCCCTCTGTTTGCTGCCATCTGCTTGCCGCCCTTTGTTTGGGTCCCTCTGTTTGCCAACATCTCTTTGCCGTCCTCTGTTTGCCGCCCTCTGTTTACTGCCCTCTGTTTGGGGCCCTCTGTTTGGGGCCCACTGTTTGCCGCCCTCTGTTTGCTGCCCTCTCTTTGCCACCCTCTGTTGCCATCCTCTTTTTGCCTACCTCTGTATGCCACCCTCTGTTTGCCACCCTCTGTTTGCCCCCCTCTGTTTTCCGCACTCTGTTTGGGGCCCTCTGTTTCCCGCATTCTGTTTGCCACCAGCTGTTTGCCGCCCTCTGGGGCCCAATGTTTGCCGCCCTCTGTTTGTCCCCATTTGTGTGCCGCCCTCTGTTTTCCGCCCTCTGTTTGGGGCCCTCTGTTTGCCGCCCTCTGTTTGCCACCCTCTGTTTGTCGCCTTCTGTTTGCAGCCCTCTGTTTGGCGGTCTCTGTTTGCCGCCTTCTGTTTGAGTCCCTCTGTTTGCTGCCCTCTCTTTGCCGCCCTCTGTTTGCAGCCCACTGATACTGCCCTCAGTTTGCCGCCCTCTGTTTGCCGCCCTCGGTTTGCCACCCTTTTTTTTGTCCCTCTGTTTGCCACCCTCTGTTTGCTGCACTCTTTTTGCCTCCTTCTGTTTTCCGCCCTCTGTTTGCCGTCTTCTGTTTGGGGTCCTCTGTTTCCCTCCCTCTGTTTGCCGCCCTCTGCTGGCGCCCTCTGTTTGGGGCCATCTGTTTGAACCCTCTGTTTGCCGACCTCTGTTTGTCGCCCTCTATTTGCCGCCCTCTGTTTGCCGCCCACTATTACCTGCCCTCTGCTTGTGGCCCGCTGTTAGCCGCCCTCTGTTTGTCACAGTTCTGTTTGCTGCTTTTAGTTTGCCGCCCCCTGTTTGCAGCCCTCTGTTTGCCGCCCTCTGTTTGTCACGGTTCTGTTTGCTGCTTTCAGTTTGCCACCCCCTGTTTGCCGCAGTCTGTTTGCCGCCCTCTGTTTGCCACCCCCTGTTTGCCGCCCTCTATTTGGGGCCCTCTGTTTGCCGTCCTCTGTTTGCCGCTCTCTGTTTGCCGCCCTCTGTTTGCCACCCTCTGTTTGCCGCCCTCTGTTTGCCGCCCCCTCTTTTAAAGCCGTTTGTTTGGGGCCCTCTGTTTGCCGTCCTCTGTTTGCCGCTCTCTGTTTGCCGCCCTCTGTTTGCCACCCTCTGTTTGCTGCCCTCTGTTTGCCGACCCCTCTTTTCCGCCCTCTGTTTGCAGCCCTCTGTTTGCCGCAGTCTGTTGGCCGCCCTCTGTTTGCCGCCTTTGTTTGCCGCCCACTGTTTGCCGCCTCTGATTTCTGCCCTCTGTTTGGTCCCTCGGTTGCCACCCTCTTTTTGCCGCCCTCTGTTTGCCGTCCTCTGTTTCCCCCCTCTGTTTGGTGCTCTCTGTTTGCCGCCTTCTCTTTGCCGCCTTCTATTTGGCGACCTCTGTTTGCCACCCTATGTTTGCCTCCGTCTGTTTGGCGCCATCTGTTTGCTGACCTCTGATTGGGATACTCTGTTTGCCGCTCTCCGTTTGCTGCCCTCTGTTTGTCTCCCTCTGTTTGGTGCCCTCTGTTTGCCGCCATCTGTTTGCATCCCTCTATTTGCTGCACTCTGTTTGCCGACCGCTGTTTTCTGCCCTCTGTTTGGGGCCCCCTGTTTGGGGCCCTCTTTTTGCCGCCCTCTGTTTGCCGCCCTCGGTTGCTGCCCTCTGCTGCCGCCGTCTGTTTGCCGTCCTGTGTTTGCCGCCCTCTGTTTGCCGCCCTCTGTTTTCCGCCCTCTGTTTGGGGTCCTCTGTCTGGGACACTCTGTTTGGTGCCCTCTGTTTGCAGACCTCTGTTTGCATCCCTCTGTTTGCTGCGCTCTTTTTGCCGCCCTCTGTTTGCCGCCCTCTGTTTGCCGCCCTCTGTTTACTGCCCTCTGTTTGGGGCCCTCTGTTTGCCGCCCTCTGTTTGCCGCCCTCTGTTTGCAGCCCTCTGTTTGCTGCCCTCTGTTTGCCGCCCTCTGTTTGCCGCCTTCTGTTTGGGTCCCTCTGTTTGCCGCCCTTTGTTTTCCACAATCTGTTTGCCACCCTCTGTTTGCCGAGCTCTGTTTGCTGCCCTCTGTTTGCTGCCATCTGTTTGACGCCCTCTGTTTGGGGCCCTCTGTTTCCCGCCCTCTGTTTGCCACCCTCTGTTTGGGTCCTCTGTTTGCCAACATCTGTTTGCCGCCCTCTGTTTTCCGCCCTCTGTTTGCCGCCCTCTGTTTGCCGCCCTCTGTTGGGCCCTCTGTTTGCCACCCTCTGTTTGCCGCCTTCTGTTTACCGCCCTCAGTTTTCCGCTCTATGTTTGCCACCGTCTGATTGCGCCATCTGTTTGACGCCCTCTGTTTGGGGCCCTCTGCTGGCCAACATCTCTTTGCCGCCCTCTGTTTGCCGCCCTCTGCTAACTGCCCTGTGTTTGGGGCCCTCTGTTTGGGGCCCACTGTTTGCCGCCCACTGTTTGCCGCCCTCTGTTTGCTGCCCTCTGTTTGCCACCCTATGTTTGCCATCCTCTTTTTGCCTCCCTCTGTTTGCCGCCCTCTGTTTGCCGCCCTCTGTTTGCCCCCTCTGTTTTCCGCTCTCTGTTTGGGGCCCTCTGTTTCCCGCCCTCTGTTTGCCACCTGCTGTTTGCTTCCCTCTGTTTGGGGCCCAATGTTTGCCGCCCTCTGTTTGTCCCCATTTGTGTGCCACCCTCTGTTTTCGGCCCTCTGTTTGGGAACCTCTGTTTGCTGCCCGCTGTTTGCAGCCCTCTGTTTGGGTCCCTCTGTTTGCTGCCATCTGTTTGCCGCCCTTTGTTTGGGTCCCTCTGTTTGCCAACATCTCTTTGCCGCCCTGTTTGCCGCCCTCAGTCTACTGCCCTCTGTTTGGGGCCCTCTGTTTGGGGCCCACTGTTTGACGCCCACTGTTTACCGCCCTCTGTTTGCTGCCCTCTGTTTGCCACCCTCTGTTTGCCATCCTCTTTTTGCCTCCCTCTGTTTGCCACCCTCTGTTTGCTGCACTCTGTTTGCCCCCATTTGTGTGCCACCCTCTGTTTTCCGCCCTCTGGTTGGGGCCATCTTTTTGCAGACTTCTGTTTGCCCTCCTCTGTTTCTCGCCCTCTGTTTGCCGCTTTCAGTTTCCCGCCCCCTGTGTGCCGGACTCTTTTTGCTGCCCTCTGTTTGCCGCACTTTGTTTGCCGCCCTCTGTTTGGGGCCCTCTGTTTTCCACCCTCTGTTTGCTGCCCTCAGTTTGCCACCCTCTGTTTACTGCCCTCTGTTTGGGGCACTCTGTTTGGAGCCCTCTGTTCGTTGCGCTGTGTTTGGGGACCTCTGTTTGCCACCGTCTGTTTGCCGCAATCTGTTTGCCGGCCTATGTTTGCCTCCTTCTGTTTGCCGCCGTCCGTTTGTGGCCCTGTGTTTGCCGCCTTCTGTTTGTGGCCCTCTGTTTGCCGCTCTCTGTTTGCATCCCTCTGTTTGTCACCCACAGTTTGTCCCACTCTGTTTTCTGCCCTCTGTTTGGAGCCTTCTGTTTGCCTCCCTCTGTTTGGGGCCCTCTGTTTGTTGTCCTTTGTTTGCCTCTCTCTGTTTGCCACCCTCTGTGTGCCGCCCTCTGTTTGCCGCCCTCTGCTTGCCGCCCTCTGTTTGGGGCACTCTGTTTGCTGCGTCTGTTTGCCGCCCTCTCTATGGGACCCTCTGTTTGCTGTCCTCAGTTTTCCTCCCTCTGTTTGCCGCCCTCTGTTTGCCGCCATCTGTTTGAGGCCCTCTGTTTGGAGCCTTCTGTTTGCCGCCCTCTGTTTGCCACCTCCTGTTTGGGGCCCTCTGTTTGCTGCCTTCTGTTTGCCGCCCTCTATTTGTTGCCCTCTGGTTGGGGCCCTATGTTTGCCGCCCTCTGTTTGCTGCCATCTGTTTGTCGCCATCTGTTTGCTGCACTATGTTTGCCGACCTCTGTTTGCCGCCCGCTGTTTGCTGCCTTCTGTTTGCAGCCCTCTGTTTGCCGCCATCTGTTTGATGCCCTCTGTTTGCCGCCCTCTGTTTGCTGCCCTCCTTTTGCAGAACTCTGTTTGGGGCCATCTTTTTGCCGCCATCTGTTTGCCACCCTCTGTTTGCAGCCCTCTGTTTGCGGTCCTCTGTTTGGGGCCCTCTTTTTGCCACCCTCTGTTTGCCGCCCTCGGTTGCTGCCCTCTGCTGCCGCCCTTTGTTTGCCGCCCTGTGTTTGCCGCCGTCTGTTTGCCGCCCTCTGTTTATGGCCCTCTTTTTGCCGCGCTCTGTTTGCCGCCCTCTGTTTGTCACCCTCTGTTTGCTGCCCTCTGTTTGCTGACCTCTGTTTGCCGCCTTCTGTTTGGAGGCCTCTCTTTGCCACCCTCTGTTTGCCCCCCTCTGTTTGCACACTCTATTTGGGGCCCTCTGTTTTCCTCCCTCTGTTTGTCGCCCTCTGTTTGCTGCCCTGTGTTTGCCGCCCTGTGTTTGCTGTATTCTGTTTGGGGCCTTCTGATTGCCGCCCTCTGTTTTTCGCCTTCCATTTGTGGCCCTCTGTTTGGTGCCCTCTGTTTGCTGCCCTCTGTTTTGTGCCCTCTGTTTGCCGCCCCCTGTTTGCCTCCCTCTGTTTGCTGCCCTCTGTTTGCCGCCCTCTATTTGCCACCCTCTGTTTGCTGCAATCTGCTGGCCGCCCTCTGTTAGCGTCCCTCTGTATGCCGCCCCATGTTTGGAGCCCTCTGTTTGCCACCCACTGTTTGTCGCACTGTGTTTGCCGCCCTCTATTTGCTGCCCTCTGTCTGCTGCCCTCTGTTTGGGCCCTCTGTTTACCGTCTCTGTGTGCCGCTCTCTGTTTGCCGCAATCTGTTTGCCGCCCTCTGTTTGCTGCCCTCTGATTGGGGCCCTCTGTTTGCCGACCTCTGTTTGCTGCCCTCTGTTTGCCGCCCTCTGTTTGCCGCCTCTGTTTGGAGGCCTCTCTTTGCCACCCTCTGTTTGCCCCCCTCTGTTTGCACACTCTATTTGGGGCCCTCTGTTTTCCTCCCTCTGTTTGTCGCCCTCTGTTTGCTGCCCTGTGTTTGCCGCCCTGTGTTTGCTGTATTCTGTTTGGGGCCTTCTGTTTGCCGCCCTCTGTTTTTCGCCCTCCATTTGTGGCCCTCTGTTTGGTGCCCTCTGTTTGCTGCCCTCTGTTTTGTGCCCTCTGTTTGCCGCCCCCTGTTTGCCTCCCTCTGTTTGCCGCCCTCTGTTTGCCGCCCTCTATTTGCCACCCTCTGTTTGCTGCACTCTGTTTGCCGCCCTCTGTTAGCGTCCCTCTGTTTGCCGCCCTCTGTTTGGAGCCCTCTGTTTGCCACCCTCTGCTTGCGCACTCTGTTTGGGGCCTCTTTGCGCCTCTTTGCCGCCCTCCTTTGGGCCCTCTGCTTGCCGCCCTCTGTTTGCCGCACTCTGTTTGCCACCCTCTGTTTGCTGCCCTCTGTTTGCGGCCTTCTGTTTGCCGCCCTCTGTTTGCCGCCCTCTTTTCCCCCTCTGCTGCCCTCTGTTTGCTGCCCTCTGTTTGCTGCCCTCTGTTTGGGCCCTCTGTTTGCCAACCTCTGTTTGCCGCCCTCTGTTTGCGGCCCTCTGTTTGCCCCCCTCTGTTTGCCGCCCTCTGTTTGCCGCCCTCTATTTGCCGCCCTCTGTTTGCCGCCCTCTGTTTGCCGCCCTCTGTTTGCCGTCCTCTGTTTGCCGCACTCTGTTTGCCGCACTCTGTTTGCCGCCATTTGTTTGCCGCCCTCTGTTTTCCGCCCTCTGTTTGGGGCCCTCTGCCCCCTTTTTGCAGCCCTCTGTTTGCCGCCCTCTGTTTGCCACCCTCTGTTTGCCGCCCTCTGTTTGCTGCCCTCTGTTTGCCGCCCTCTGTTTGCCGCCCACTGTTTGGGGCCTGTTTGCCGCACTCTGTTTGCCGCCCTCTGTTTGACAACCTCTGTTTGCCGCCCTCTGTTTGGGGACCTCTGTTTGCCCCCTCTGTTTGCTGCCCTCTGTTTGCTGCCCTCTGTTTGCAGCACTCTGTTTGCAGCCCTCTGTTCATCGCACTCTGTTTGGGGCCCTCTGTTTGGGGCCCTCTGTTTGCCGCCCTCTGTTTGCCGCCCTCTGTTTGCCGCCCTCTGTTTGCCTCCCTCTGTTTGCCGCCTTCTGTTTGCCGCCCTCTGTTTGCCGCCCTCTGTTTGCCTTGCGTTGTTTGCCGCACTCTGTTTGCCGCCCTCTGTTTGGGGCCCTCTGTTTGCCACCCTCTGTTTGCCAACCTCTGTTTGCCGCCCTCTATTTGCCACCCTCTGTATGCCGCCCTCTGTTTGCCACCCTCTGTTTGCGGCCCTCTGTTTGCTGCCCTCTGTTTACCGCCCTCCATTTGCCGCCCTCTATTTGCCACCCTCTGTTTTCCGCCCTCTGTTTGCCACCGTCTGTTCGCCGCCCTCTGTTTGGGGGCTCTGTTTGCTGCATTCTGTTTGCAGCCTCTGTTTGCCGGCCTCTGTTTGCCGCCCTATGTTTGCCTCCTTCTGTTTGCCACCTTCTGTTTGGAGTCCTCTGTTTGCCGTCCTCTGTTTGCTGCCCTCTGTTTGGGGCACTCTGTTTGTCGCCCTCTGTTTGGCGCCCTCTGTTTGCCGCCCTCTGTTTGCCACCCTCTGTTTGCCGCCCTCTGATTGGGGCACTCTGTTTGCCGCCCTCTGCTTGCCGCCCTCTGATTGGGGCCCTCTGTTTGCCGCCCTCTGTTTGCGGCCCTCTGTTTGCCGCCCTCTGTTTGCCGCCCTCTGTTTTCCACCCACTGTTTGCCGCCCTCTGATTGCAGCCCTCTGTTTGCCGCCCTCTGTTTGCCGCCCTCTGTTTGCCGCCCTCTGTTTGCCGCCCTCTGTTTACCTCGCTCTGTTTGCTGCACTCTGTTTGCCGCCCTCTTTTTGCCACCCTCTGTTTGCCGCCCTCTGTTTGCCGCCCTCTGTTTGCCGCCCTCTGTTTGCCGCCCTCTGTTTGCCGCCCTCTGTTCCCAACTGTTTGCCACCCTCTGTTTGGCGCCCTCTGTTTGCCGCCCTCTGTTTGCCGCCCTCTTTTTGCCTCAATCTGTTTTCCGCCCTCTGTTTTCCGCCCTCTGTTTACTGCCCTCTGTTTGGGACCTCTGTTTGCGGCCCTCTGTTTGCCGCCCTCTGTTTGCCGCCCTCTGTTTGCCGCCCTCTGTTTGCAGCCCTCTGTTTGCCGCCCTCTGTTTCCTGCCCTCTTTTTCCCGCGCTCTGTTTGCCACCCTCTGTTTGCGCCCTCTGTTTGCCGCCCTCTGTTTGCCACCCTCTGTTTGCCTCCCTCTGTTTGCCTCCCTCTGTTTGCCACACTCTGTTTGCCGCCCTCTGTTTGCCGCCCTCTGTTTACCGCCCTCTGTTTGCCGCCCTCTGTTTGCCGCCCTCTGTTTGCCGCCCTCTGTTTGCCGCACTCTGTTTGCCTCCCTCTGTTTGCCAACCTCTGTTTGCAGCCCTCTGTTTGCCGCCCTCTCAATGCCGCCCTCCACTTGCCGCGCTCAGTTGCCGCCCTCTGTTTGCCTCCCTCTGTTTGCCGCCATATGTTTGCCACTCTGTTTTCCGCCCTCTGTTTGCCCCCCTATGTTTTGGGCACTCTGTTTGACACACTCTGTTTGCCGCCATCTGTTTGCCGCCCTCTGTTTGCCACCCTCCGTTTCCTGCCCTCTGTTTGCCACCCTCTGTTTGCCTCCCTCTGTTTGCCTCCCTCTTTTTGCCGCCATCTGTTTGCCACCCTCTGTTTGCCGCCCTCTGTTTGCCGCCCTCAGCTTGCCGCCCTCTGTTTGGGGCCCTCTGTTTTCCGCCCTCTGTTTGCCGCCCTCTGTTTGCTTCCCTCTGTTTGCCGCCCTCTGTTTGCCAGCCTCTGTTTGCCGCCCTCTTCTTGCCGCCCTCTGTTTGGGGCACTCTGTTTGGGGCCCTCTGCTTGCCACCCTCTGTTTGCCGCCCTCTGTTTGCCACCCTCTTTTGCCGCCCTCTGTTTTCCGCCCTCTGTTTGCCTCCCTCTGTTTGCTACCTCTGTTTGCCGCCCTCTGTTTACTGCCCTCTGTTTAGGGCACTCTTTTTCAGGCCCTCTGTTTGCTGCCCTCAGTTTGCCACCCCCTGTTTACCACCCTCTGTTTGCACCCCTCTGTTTTAAGCCCTCTGTTTGCCGCCCACTGTTTGGGGCCCCCTTTTTGCCGCCCACTGTTTCCCTCCCTCCGTTTGCTGCCCTCTGTTTGCCGCCCTCTGTTTACCGCCCTCTTTTTGCCGCCCTCTGTTTGCCGCCCTCTGTTTGCTGCCCTCTGTTTGCGGCCCTCTGTTTGCCTCCCTCCGTTTGCCGCCCTCTGTTTGCCGCACTATGTTTGCCTCCACTGATTGACACCCTCTGTTTGGGGCCCTTTGTTTTCCGCCCTCTGTTTGCCACCCTCTGTTTCCCGCCCTCTGTTTGCTGCCCTCTGTTTGACGCCCTCTGTTCGTGGCACTCTGTTTGCCGCCCTCTGTTTGTCGCCCTCTGTTCACTGCCCTCTGTTTGGGGCCCTCTGTTTGGGGACCTCTGTTTGACGCCCACTCTTGCCTCCCTCTGTTTGCCACCCTCTGTTTGCCGCCCTGTGTTTGGCGCCCTCTGTTTGCCGCCCTCTGCTTGCCGCCCTCTGTTTGCAGCCCTCTGTTTGCTGCCCTCTGTTTGCCGCCCTCTCTTTACGGCCCTCTGTTTGGGGCCCTCTGTTTGCCATCCACTGTTTCCCCCCTCTGTTTGCCGCCCACTGTTTGCTGCCCTCTATTTGCCGCCATCTGTTTGGGGCCCTCTGTTTGCCGCCCTCTGTTTGCCGCCCTCTGTATGCCGCCCCCTTTTTGCCAACCTCTCTGTCTCTCCCTCTGTTTGCCGCCCTCTGTTTGCCACCCTCTGTTTCCCTCCCTCTGTTTGCCGCCCTCTGTTTGCCGCCCTCTGTTTGCTGCACTATGTTTGCCACCACTGTTTGGCGCCATCTGTTTGCTGACCTCTGATTGGGGCACTCTGTTTGCCGCCCTCTGTTTGTCGCACTCTGTTTGCCGCCCTCTGTTTACTGCCCTCAGTTTGCCGCCCTCTGTTTGCCGCCCTCTGTTTGCCGCCCTCTGTTTGCTGCCCTCTGTTTGGGTCCTTTGTTTGCCCCCCTCTGTTTGCCGCCCTCTGTTTGCCAGTCTCTGTTTGCCGCCCTCTGTTTGCCGCCCTCTGTTTCACTCCCTCTGTTTGCCGCCCTCGGTTTGCCGCCCTCTCTTTAACGCCCCTCTGTTTGCCGCCCTCTGTTTGCCGCCCTCGGTTTGCCACCTTCTGATTGGGTCCTCTGTTTGCCACTCTCTGTTTGCTACCCTCTGTTTGCCGCCCTCTGTTTGGCGCCCTTTGTTTGCCACCCTCTGTTTGCCGCCCTCTGTTTGCCGCACTCTGTTTCCAGCCCTCTGTTTGCCACAGTCTTTTTCTGCCCTCTGTTTGCCGCCCTCTGATTGGGGCCCTCATTTGCTGCCCTCTGTTTGCCGCCCTCTGTTTGCCGCCCTCTGTTTGCGCCCTCTGTTTGTCGCCCTCTGTTTGTCTCCCTCTGTTTACCACCCTCTGTTTGCCGCCCTCTGTTTGCCGCACTCTATTTGGGGCCCTCTGATTGCTGCCCTCTATATACCACCCTCTGTTTGCCACCTTTCGTTCCACCCTCTCTTTGCTGCCCTCTGTTTGCCGCCCTCAGTTTACTGCCCTCTGTCTGCCGCCCACTGTTTGGGGCCCTCTGTTTGACGCCCTCTGTTTGCTGCCCTCTGTTTCCCTCCCTCTGTTTCCCTCCCTCTGTTTGCCACACTACGTTTTCCGCCATCTGTTTGCAGCCCTCTGTATGCCACCCTCTGTTTGCCACCCTCTATTTGCCACCCTATCTTTGCATCCTTCTATTTGCCGCACTCTGTTTGTGACCATCTTTGCCATCCTTTTTACCGCCCTCTGTTTTCCACACTCTTTTTATCGCCCTCTGTTTGCCGCCCTCTGTTTGCCGCCATCTATTTGCCATACTCTGTTAACCGCCCTCTGTTTTGCACCCTCTGTTTGCAGCCATCTGTTTGCCGCCCTCTGTTTGCCACCCTCTGCTTGCCACCTTCTGTTAACCACTCTCTATTTGCCGCACTCTGTTTGCCTCCCTCTGTTTGCCGCCTTCTGTTTGGGGCCTCTGCTTACCGCCCACCGTTTGCAGCCCTCTGTTTGCCACCCACTGTTTGCCGCCCTCTGTTCGGCGCCCAATAATTGCCGCCCCTGTTTGCCACCCTCTGTTTGCCGCCCTCTGTTCGCCCACTTTTTGCAGCCCTCTGTTTGCTGCCCTCTGTTTGCCGCCCTCTGTTAACTGCCCTCTGTTTGACGCACTCCGTTTACCACCCTCTGTTTTCCGCCCACTGTTTGGGACCCTCTTT
>JAGIQG010000610.1:0-21832 GCA_024679065.1 Sphyrna mokarran | reverse complement strand
TCACTATCTACCACTCCACCGACTTTAGTGTCATCTGCAATTTACTGATCCATCCCTCAATATCCTCATCCAGATCATTTATAAAAATTACAAACAGCAGGGGCCCCAAAACAGACCCCTGAGGCACACCACTTGTCACCGAACTCCACGATGAATATTTCCCATCAACCACCACCCTCTGTCTTCTATCTGCCAGACATGGAGGTTAGGGGTATTGGACGTGGTAAATCACCTCTTTGTGTCCCAAGATGAGTGTGAGAGGTGGATTTGCCAGGTTAAATTGCCCCTTCATTTCCCAAGATGTGCACATGTGGTGGATTGGCCATGCTAAATTTCCTTTAGCATCCCAAGATATGGGTGAGAGGAGAATTAGACATGTTAAGACCCCCTTAGTGCCCCAAGATGTGTACGTTAGGTGGACTGGCCACATTGAATTGCCTCTTAGTATCCCAAGATGTGTAAATTGTGGCGATTGGCCATGAAAATTGACCCTTCATGACCCAAGATGTGTACGAGATGTGGATTGACTGTGCTAAATTCCCCTTAGTATCCCAAAATGTATACGAGAGGTGGATTGGCAACATTAAATTGCCTCTTAGACTCACAAGATGTTACGGTTAGAAGGATTGGCCATGCTAAATTGCACCTGTAGTGTCCCAAGATGCGTACAAGTGGTGGATTGGTGATGGTAAATTGTAGCTTTAGTGTCCCAAGATGTGTACAAATGGTGGATTGGCCAGGCTAAATTCCGCCTGCTGTCCCAAGGTGTGTAGGTTAGAGTGGATTGGCCAGGCTAAATTGTCCCTTAGCTCGAAAAATGTGTAGGTTTGGTTAATTGGCCACGCTAAATTCATCTTAGTGTCCAAGATATGTACGAGAAGTACTTTTGGTCATGCTAAATTGTCCCGTGGTGTCACAAGATGTGTACGAGTGGTGGATTGGTCATGTTAAATTTCCTTTAGGGTCCTAAGATGTGGATGAGAGGAGAATTAGACATGTTAAAATCCACTTAGTGTCACAAGATGCGTCGGTTAGATGGATTGTCCGTGCTAAATGCACTTAGAGTCCAAAGATGTGTAGTTTCAGTTCACTCTGTCCTTTTTGATTCAGTGTCACAGGCCTGGCTGGGTTCACTCTGTCCTTTTTGATTCAGTGTCACAGGCCTGGCTGGGTTCACTCTGTCCTTTTTGATTCAGTGTCACAGGCCTGGCTGGGTTCACTCTGTCCTTTTTGATTCAGTGTCACAGGCCTGGCTGGGTTCACTCTGTCCTTTTTGATTCAGTGTCACAGGCCTGGCTGGGTTCACTCTGTCCTTTTTGATTCAGTGTCACAGGCCTGGCTGGGTTCACTCTCTCCTTTTTGATTCAGTGTCACAGGCCTGGCTGGGTTCACTCTCTCCTTTTTGATTCAGTGTCACAGGCCTGGCTGGGTTCACTCTCTCCTTTTTGATTCAGTGTCACAGACCTGGCTGGGTTCACTCTGTCCTTTTTGATTCAGTGTCACAGACCTGGCTGGGTTCACTCTCTCCTTTTTGATTCAGTGTCACAGGCCTGGCTGGGTTCACTCTGTCCTTTTTGATTCAGTGTCACAGACCTGGCTGGGTTCACTCTGTCCTTTTTGATTCAGTGTCACAGGCCTGGCTGGGTTCACTCTGTCCTTTTTGATTCAGTGTCACAGGCCTGGCTGGGTTCACTCTCTCCTTTTTGATTCAGTGTCACAGGCCTGGCTGGGTTCACTGTGCCCGTTGAGATTCAGGATGTGTCTGCGAGTGTATATATGAGTGTCTCTGTGAATGAGAGTGTGTGTGTATGTGTGTGTGTGTGTGTGAGAGAGAGAGAATGTGCATGTATGTCTCTGAGTAATTGTGAGAGCCTCCTGTAATTTGTCAATTAGGGGTGCCCCCCCTGTCAATTAGGAGTGTCCCCCCCTGTCAATTAGGAGTGTCCCCCCCTCAATTAGGAGTGTCCCCCCCTGTCAATTAGGAGTGTCCCCCTCTGTCAATTAGGGGTGTCCCCCCCTGTCAATTAGGAGTGTGTCCCCCCCTGTCAATTAGGAGTGTCCCCCCTGTCAATTAGGAGTGTCCCCCCCCCCGTCAATAGGAGTTGTCTCCCCCTGTCAATTAGGAGTGTCCCCCCCCCTGTCAATTAGGAGTGTCCCCCCCGTCGTCAATAGGAGTGTCCCCCCCCGTGTCAATTAGGAGGTCCCCCCCTGTCATTAGGAGTGTCCCCCCCCTGTCAAATTAGGAGTGTCCCCCACTGTCAATTAGAGTGTCCCCCCCTGTCAATTAGGAGTGTCCCCCCCCCCTGTCAATTAGGAGTGTCCCCCTGTCAATTAGGGTCCCCCCCCCTTGTCAATCCAACTCTCGTACATATCTTTGGATCCTCACCCCTCAATATTCCTGAAGCCTCTCCTAACCAACTCTCACCCCTCATCCCTCATCATCCTTAACCCCTGACCCGTCACTATCACTGACCCCTTACTCCTCAACAACCATGACCCCTCTCCATCCCTGACACTTCTCCATCCCTGACCCTTCTCCATCCCTGACCCTTCACCCCTCACTGTCTCTGACCGCTCATCCCTCACCATGCTTGACCCCTCATCAACCCTGTTCCCTCACCATCCCTGAACCCTGAGCCCTTAGCATTCCTGACCCCTGAACCATCGCCATCTCACCCCTCACCATTTCTGACCCCTCCCCGCTTACCATACCTCACTCCTCACTCTCATAATCCCTGACTCCTTACCATCCCTGACTCCTAATGACTCCTAACCCCTCACTGTTCCTGACACCTGACCAATTCTGACCTCTCACCTCTCACCATCCCTGACCCTTCACCCTCACCATCGCTTTGCGTCACACCTCAGAATCCCTGACCCCTCATCCCTCACCAATCCTGATCCCTTACCCCTCACCAACACTGACCCATCACCCCTCACCTACACTGATCTCTCACCTCCAACCACTCACCATCCCTGACCCCTCACTACCCCTGATCTCTCACCATTCAACATCCCTGACCCCTCACCCCACCCGATCCCTCACCACCCCTGAGAGAGGAACGTTTTGGGAAATTATAGGAACTGTGATGGACAAAAGAAAAGTGTCGAAAATGTTCAGGGAGCTGGGCAACGCCAGGGAGCTGGGCAACGCCGGGGAGCTGGGCAACGCCGGGGATCTGGGCAACGCCGGGGATTGGGCAACGCCAGGGAGCTGGGTACGGCTTGTAGGAAGGAATTTAAGGAGGAAATGAGGAGAGCCAGAAGGGGTCAGAAACCCTCAGAAGGTCAGATTAAGGGAAACCCCAAGGCATTCTACAGATATACCTGACCCCTCACCCTCACCATCGCTGACCCCTCATGCCTCACTATCCCTGACCCCTCCCCTCATTATCCCTCACCTCTCACACCTCACCAGCCGTGTTCCCTCATGTCTCACCATTCCTGACCAGTCACCCCTCACTATATCTGACACCTCACCCCTCACCCATCCTGATTCCTCACCCCTCACAAAACCTGAACCCTGACCCCTCACCATATCTGATCCCTCACCATCCCTGACCCCTGACCCCTCACCAACCTTAACCATCCTGACACCGCACTATCCCTCATCCGTCACCCCTCACTATCCCTGACCCCTTACCATTCCTGAGTCCTCACTCTGACCAATCATGACCCCTGACCCCTCACCATTCCTGACCCCTCATCCTTCACCGTCCCTCACTCCTGATCCTTCACCATTCCAGACCCCTCCCCCTCACCATTCCAGACCCCTCACCACTTATCATCCTTCAGCCCTCATCTCTCACTGTCCCTCACACCTCACCCCTCACCATCCTTGTCCCCTCACCACTCACTATCCCCGACCCCTCACATTCCCGTCCCCTGACCTCTGACCAACCCTGATCCCTGACACCTCACATCCATGAGTCGTTACCCCACACCTTCCCTGACCCCTTAACCCTCACCATTCTTAATTCCTCATCCCTCACCATCCCAAATCCCTCACCCCTCACCATTCCTGACCACTTACCCCTCACCATCCCTCACCACTGACCAACCCTATTCCTCACCCTCACCATTCCTGACCCTTGATCCCTCATCAATGCTGACCCTTCACCCATCACCATTCCTGACCCTTCACCCATCACCATTCCTGATCCTTCACCCATCACCATCCCTGACCGCTGACCAACCCTGACACCTCACCCTTCAGCATTCCTGACCCCTGACCCCTCACCCCTCACAATCCCTGATCCCTCACCATCTCTGACTCCTCACCAGGGTCAGGGTTGGTGAGAGTGAGAGGTCCAACACCTTCCCTGACCTCTCACCTCTCACCAACCCTGATCCCTCACCCCCCACCAACCCTGACTCCTCTTCCCTCACTGTCCCTGTCCTCTCACTCTCCCCATGGCTGACACCCTCACCTCTCACCATTCTGACTCATCATTCCTCATCATCACTGACCCCTCACCCCTCGCCTCTCACCATTCCTGACCCTTCACCCTTCACCATCCCTGACCTTTCACCCTTTACTATCCTGACCCCTGACCCCTCACCATCTCTGACCCCTGACCAAACATGACTCCTCACCCCTCACCATTCCTGACCCTTCAACCCCCCTCCCACCAATCCTGATACCTCAGCCCTGCCCATCCCTGACCCCTCACCCCTACCACTTGACGAAGGGACAAACCCCGAAAGCTTGTGAGTTTATTCTCAAATCAATCGGTTGGATTTAAACCTGGTGTCAGACTCTTACTGTGTTTACCCCAGTTCAACACCCGCATCTCCACACCCCGACCCCCCTCACCATCCCTCACCCCCTCACCATACTTGACCACTCACACCCTATCATCTCTCCCTCCTTCACCATCGCTGACTCCTCTCCATCCCAGACCCATCATCATTCCTGACCCCTCACTCCTCACCATCGCTACCTCTCACCATCCCTGATCTCTCACCCCCCACCATCCCTCACCTCTCCTCCCTCACCATCCTTGACCCCGACCCTTCAGCATCCCCGACCTCTCACCCCCACCATCTCTGACCGCTTGCCCCTCACCCATCACCAGAACTCACTAACCCTGACCCCTCACCCCTCAGCATCCCTGACCCCTCACCTTCTCCATCCCTGACCCCTCACCTTCTCCATCCCTGACCCCTCACCCCTCAGCATCCCTGACCCCTCACCTTCTCCATCCCTGACCCCTCACCTTCTCCATCCCTGACCCCTCACCTTCTCCATCCCTGACCCCTGTGACCCTCACCCTTCTCCATGACATCCGACCCCTCACCCTCAGCATCCCTGACCCCTCACTTTCCATCTGACCCTACCCAGCATCCCTGACCCCTCACCTTCTCCATCCCTGACCCCTCATCCCTCAGCATCCCTGACCCCTCACCTTCTCCATCCCTGACCCCTCACCCCTCAGCATCCCTGACCCCTCACCTTCTCCATCCCTGACCCCTCACCTTCTCCATCCCTGACCCCTCATCCCTCAGCATCCCTGACCCCTCACCTTCTCCATCCCTGACCCCTCACCCCTCAGCATCCCTGACCCCTCACCTTCTCCATCCCTGACCCCTCACCTTCTCCATCCCTGACCCCTCACCTTCTCCATCCCTGACCCCTCACCTTCTCCATCCCTGACCCCTCACCTTCTCCATCCCTGATTCCTCACAGTCCTTGACTCCTTATCCTCTCCATCACTAATCCCTCAAACCTCACCATCCCTGATACCTGATCCCTCACCATCCCTCACAAATCCTGATCCCTCACCATCCCTCACAAACCCTGATCCCTCACCATCCCTGACTCCTGATCCCTCACCATCCCTGACACCCGAACCCTTACCATCCCTCACAAACCCTGATCCCTCACCATCCCTGATACCTGATCCCTCACCATCCCTCACAAACCCTGATCCCTCACCATCCCTGACACCTGAACCCTTACCATCCCTCACAAACCCTGACCCCTCACCATCCCTGACTCCTGATCCCTCACCACCCCTGACCCCTTACTCCTCACCATCCTTCACCAACCCTCATCCCCCGTCACTCGCCATCCCTGACTCATGACCCCTCCCCATCCCTGACCCCTCACCATCCCTGACCCCTCACACTTTACAAACCCTGACCCTTTGCCATTCCTGACCCCACAACCCTCAACCACAACCATCCCTAACCATCTCTGATCTCTCAGGCCTCATCAACCCTGAACCCTCACCTCTCACCCCTTACCATCCCCGACAATTCACCAACCCCACCCCCATACCTCAACATCCCTCACCATCCCTGACCCCTCACCACCCCCAACCCTCATACCTCAACATCCCTCACCAACCCTACCCCTCAGACCTCAACATCCCTGACCCCTCACCAACCCCACCCCTCACACCTCAACATCCCTTACCATCCCTGACCCCTCAACACCCCCACCCCCACCCCTCACCCATTCACCATCCCTGACCCCTCACCACCCCCACCCCTCACACCTCAATATCCCTCACCCCTCACCAACACCACCCCTCATACCTCACCATCCCTGACAACTCATACGTCGCCATCTCTCATCCTTCACTCTTCACCAAACCTGACCCCTCACTCCTCATCTCCCTGACCCCTCACCAACCCTGACCCCTCAGCCATCATCATCCCTGACCCTTCACCATCCATGACTCCTCACCATTCATCATCACTAACCCCTCACCCTTCATGAACCCTGACCCCTCACCTCTCACAAATTCTGTTGCCTCTACATCCCTGACCCTTCACCATCCCTGACCCCTCACCATCCCTGACCCCTGACCCCTCACCATCCCTGACCTCTCACCCCTCACAAACACTGATCCCTCACCATCTCTGATCCTCTCCCTCACCCATCACCAATTCTGACCCCTCACGAATCCTGATCTCTCATACCTATGGACCTGAGCCCTCAGTCCTCATCATCCCTCATCCCTGAACAGCCCTGAACCCTCACAATCTCTCACCACTTACCCCTCACATCTCACCATTCCTGACTCCTTACCACTCACCATTCCTTAGCCCTCACCATCCCTGACCCTTCACCATCCCTGACCCCTCACCTCAACCATCCCTGAACCTTCACCCTTCACCATCCCTGACCCCTCACCTCTCACCATCCCTGACCCTTCGCCATCCCTGACCCCTCACCTCTCACCATCCCTGACCCCTCACCTCTCACCATCCCTGACCCTTCACCATCGCTGACCCCTCACCTCTCACCATCCCTGACCCCTCATCTCTCACCATCCCTGGCCCCTCAGCCCTCACCATCCCTCTCACCAACCCCGCACCATTCCTGTGTTTCATCCATCACCACCTCTGATCTGATACCCCTCACCAATCCTGAACACTGACCCTCTCCATCCCTGACCTCTCACTGCTCACTAACCCTGACCCCTCAGCAGCAACCAACCCTAACCCTTCACCCCTCACCATTCCTGAGCCCTCACCCCTCACCATCTCTGACGTCTCACCATTTCTGACCCCTCATCCCTCACCATGTCTGAACACTCACCTCTTTCCATCACCATACTTCACCAACGCTGACTCCTCATCCTGAACCATTTCTGACCCCTGACCCCTCATCATTCTTGACCTCTCACCATCCTTGAACTCCTCACCCCTCATCAACCCTGACCCTGAACCCTCAACATCCCTGATACCTCACCATCTCTGACACCTCACTATCCCTGACACCTCACCCCTCGCCAACCCTGACTGCTCAACATCTCTGACCTCTTACCCCTAACCATCTCTGACCCCTGACCCTCATCCTCATGAACGCTGACCCTTATCATCCCTGACCCCTCACTCCTCACATCCCTCACCAACCTTGACCACTCATCCCTCACCCCTCCCCATCCCTAACCCCTTAGCCCTCACCATTCCTGACCCCTGACCCCTCACCTCTCACCATCTCTGACCCCTCACCTCTCTGAGCCTTCACCCTCACCAAACCTGACCTCACACCCCTCAACAACCCTGAGCCTCACCTCGCACCAAGCCTGACTCCTGACCCCTCACCATCCCTGACCGTTCACCATCCCTGATTCTCACCCCTCACCATAAGAACATAAGAAATAGGAGCAGGAGTCGGCCATCCAGCCCCTCGAGCCTGCCCCGCCATTCAATATGGCTGATCTGTAGCGGTTCAGTACCACTTTCCCGCTTTCTCCTCGTAACCCCTAATTCCCTTGTCAATCAAAAACCTATCCACTCTTGACTTGAACATATTCAGTGAGAAAGCCTCCATCACCTCATCAGGCAGAGAATTCCAAAGATTCACCACCCTCTGCGTGAAGAAACCCCTCTGCAACTCTGATCTGAACCTCTTTCCCCCCCTTATTTTGAGGCTGTGCCCTCTAGTCCTGCTATCTTTGCTAAGTGGGAATAGTCTTTCAACCTCTACCCTATCCATCCCCTTCATTATCTTATACGTCTCTATAAGATCCCCTCTCAACCTTCTAAACTCCAAACAGTACAAACCTAGCTGATTCAGTCTCCCCTCATAATCCAATGCCTTCATCTCCGGTATCAGCCTAGTAAACCTTCTCTGCACCCCCTCCAAGGCCAATATATCCTCCCTCGAATGTGGCGACCAAAACTGCACACAGTACTCCAGCTGCAGCCTCACCAATACCCTACACAGCTGCAAAAATATCTCCCTGCTTTTATATTCTATCCCCCCCTCGCTATAAAGGCCAACATTGCATTCACCTTCTTCATCACCTGCTGCTCCTGTGTTTTTGCGATTCGTGAATAAGATTCACCAATCTTGGCTCCTCACACCTCACACACTGACCCCTCACCCCTCACAATCTCTAACCCCTCACCCCTCACCAACACTGACCCCTCACCCCTCACCATCTCTAACCCCTCACCCCTCACCAACACTGACCCCTCACCATCCCTGACCCCCATACCCCTCACCCATCACCAACACTGACCCTTCACCCCTCACCATTCCTGACCCTTCACCCATCACCATCCCTGACCGCTGACCAACCTTGACACCTCATATCTCACCATTTCTGCCCACTCACCCCTCAATAACCGTCACCCCTCACCATTCCTGACCCCTGACCCCTCACACCTTACAATTCCTGATCCCTCACCATTCTCACTTCTCACCTCTCACCAACCCTGATCCCTCACCCAACACTAACCCTGACCCCTCACCCCTCATCAACCTTGACTCCTCTTCCCTCACCATTCCTGACCCCTCACCATCCCTGACCCCTCAGCCCTCACTGTCCCTGACCCCTTACCTCTAACTGCCCCTGATTTCTCACTCCACACCATTGCTGACCCCTCACTCGTCACCATTCCTGTCCCCTGACAAATCCGGACTTCTGACCATCTCTGACTCTTTACCCATACCTTCCCTGACCTCTTACCGCTCACCATTCTTGACCAATCACTCTCTCCCCTTACTATCCCTGACCATTGTCCAGCCCTGACCCCTCACCCCTTACCATCCCTGACCACTCTCCCTCACAAACCCTGACCCCTCAGCATCGCTGACTTCTCAACCCTGACCATCTCTGACCCCTCACCCCTCCCTGACCCCTTATCATCCCTGATCCCTGACCCTCATCCGTCATCCCTTACCATCCCTGACCATCCCTGACCCCTCACCCCTCACCATCCCTGACCCCTCACCATCCCTCAACAACCCTGACCCCTTACTCCTCATAACTCACCTTGACCCCTGACTCCTCACCATGGCTCCCCCTTCACCCTTCATCAATCCTAACACCTTACCCCTCACCCGCCTGACTTCTCACCCTCACTATCCCTGACCCCTCACCCCTCACCATCCCTGATCCCTGACCCCTCACCCCTCATTCCTCACTATCCTTGACCCCTCACCCCTCACCATCCTTCAATAACCCTCACCCCTTATCCCTCATAGCTCACCTTGACCCCTGACCCCTCACCCTTCATCAACCCTAACACCTCACCCCTCACCCACCTGACTTCTCATCCTCACTATCCCTGACCCCTCACCGTCCCTGACTCCTCAACCCTCACCATCTCTGTCCTCTCACTACCCCTCCCCATGGCTGAAGCTCTCACCATTCCTGACTCATCACTCTTCATCATCACTGACCCCTGACCCCTCACCATTCCTGACCCCTGACCCCTCACCATTCCTGACCACTCATCCGTCACCATCCGTGACCCCCACCATCCCTGAGCCCTCACCATTCCTCACCCTTCACCATCCCTCACCCCTCACCATCCCTGACACCCTCACCATCCCTGACACCCTCACCATCCCTGATCCCTCACCATCCCACACCCCTCACTATCCCTCATCTCTCACATACCTGACCCCTCATCATTCCTGACCCCTCATCCTTCATCCTGCACCATCCCTGACCCCTCACTCTCCCTGACCCCTCTGCATCCCAGACCCCTGACCCCTACCTTTCAACAACCCTGAACCCTCGCCAAACCTGACTCCTGACCCCTCACCCTCATCAACACTGACCCCTCACCATCATCAACACTGACCCCTCACCATCATCAACACTGACCCCTCACCATCTCTGATTTCTCACCATTCTTGACACCTGAGCCTTCACCCCTCAAAAATCCTCCACCATCCTCCACCTCTCACCCCTCACCATCCCTGACCCCTCACCCTTCACCCTGCACCGACCATGACCCCTCACCATCAGCAACTCTGACCCCTCACCCTCTCCATGCCTGGCCCCTTACTCCTCAATATCCCTGACCCCTCACCCATCATCACCCACCCCTCACCATCCCTGACCCCTCACCATCTTCATGCCTGGCCCTTACTCCTCAAACCCTCACCAACCCTCACCCTCTTCACCCCTCACCATCCCTGACCCCTCACCCTTCACCCTGCACCGACCATGACCCCTCACCCCTCAGCATCTCTAACCCCTCACCCTCTCCATGCCTGGCCCCTTACTCCTCAATATCCCTCACCAACCCTCACCCATCATCCCCCACCCCTCAGCATCCCTAACCCCTCACCCTCTCCATGCCTGGCTCCTTACTCCTCAATATCCTTCACCAACCCTCACCCTCTTCACCCTTCACCATCCCTGACCCCTCACCATCCCTGACCCCTTACCATCTCTGACCCCTCACCTTAAATGATCCCTGACCTGACCTCTCAGCCCTCACCCCTCACCATCCCTGACCCCTCAATCCTTCCCAATGCGTCACCTCACCCCTCACCAACCCTGACCCCTCACCATCCCTGACCTCTCACTAAACTTGAATCGTCACCCATCACTATCCCTGACCCTTCACCCTTACCAACTGTGACCTCTCACCCTCTCTTACCCCTGACCCCTCACCAACCCTGACCCCTCCCCCCTCAGCAATCCTGACACGTCACCAGTCCTGAGACCTCAGCGCTCACCAATCCAGCCCCCTGACCCCTCACCCCTCACCAACCCTGACACATCAACATCCCTGAGCCCTCAGCCCTCACCATGCCTCACCCCTCATCATCCCTGACCCCTCACACGTCACCACCCCTGACCCCTCACCCCTGACCAATCCTGACCCCTCATCCCTCACCAAACCTGACTCCTCCCCCCCCCTCATCATCACTGACTCCTCACCCATCACCATTCTTGACCCCTCAGAAACCTTCACCATCCCTGATCTCTCATTCCCCACCATCCCTCGCCTCTCCTCCCTCATTATCCTTGACCCCGACCCTTCAGCATCTCTGACCTCTTACCCCCACCATCCCTGACTGCTTGCCCCTCACCCATCACCATAACTCACCAACCCTGACCCCTCACCCCTAATTATCCCTGACACCTTACCTTTCACCAACCCTGAGGCCTCACCCCCCACCATCTCTGACCCCTTACTCCTTGCCATTCTTCACTAACCATCACCCCTCATTGCTCATGACCCCTCAACATCCGTCACTCATAACCCCTCACCATCCCTGACCTCTCACGCTTTACAAACCCTGACCTTTTGCCATTCTGACCCCTCACTCCTCACCAAACCTGACCCCTCACTCCCCACCAAACTTATCACCTCACTCCCCACTAAACCTGACCCTGACCCCTCACCATCCCTAACCCCTCAATTCTCACCATCTCTGATCCCTCACCATTCTTGACCCCTCACCCCTCACCAATCCTGTCCCTTCAACCCTCACTAACCTTGACCCCTCACCCCTCACTATCCCTAACCCCTCACTATCCCTGACCCCTCACTATCCCTGACCCCTCACTATCCCTGACTGCCATCCTTCACCATCCCTGATCTCTCATCATCTCTGAACCCTCACCAACACTGACCCTCCACCAATCCTGACCTTTCACACATCCTCACCCCTCACCATCACTTAGCCCTCACCCCTCACCATCCCAGACCTCTCACCTCTCACCATCTCTCACCTCTCACCCCTCACCAACCGACTCTTCATCCCTTACCAGCCCTCGCCAATCCTGACCCCTCACCATCTATCTCCTCGACCCAGCACCACCTCCGACCCTCACACCTTACTAACCCTCACCCCTCCCCTCACCAACCCTGAGTACTCACTCTGACCAATCCTGACCCTACCTTTCACCGTCCCTGAGCCCTCACCGTCCCTGAGCCCTCACCATCCCTGACCCCCTCACCCATCACCATCCCTGACCCCCTCACCCATCACCATCCCTGACCCCCTCACCCATCACCATCCCTGACCCCTGACCAACCTTGGTACCTCACATCTCACCATTCCTGCCCACTCGCCCCTCAATAACCCTCACCCCTCACCAATCCTGACGCCTCACCCCTCACCATTCCTGACCCCTCACCCCACATCATCCCTGACTCCTCTTCCCTTGCTATCCCTGATCCCTCACCATCTCTGACACCTCAGCCCTCACCATCCCTGTCCCCTGACAAATCCGGAATCTGACCATCTCTGAGTCTTCAGCCATACCTTCCCTGACCCCTTACCGCTCACCATCTCTGACCCTCACCCTCATCCCTTACTATCCTGACCACTGTCCAGCCCTGACACCTCACCCCTCACCATTCCTGACACCTCACCCCTACCATCCCTCACACCTGACCAATCCTATCCCTCATGCCTCACCATCCCTGACCACTCCCCCTCACAAACCCTGACCCCTCAGCATCGCTGACTTCTCAGCCCTGACCATCTCTGACCCCTCACCCCTGCCTGATCCCTGACCCCTCACGCGTCACACTGCTTCAGCCCTGACCCCTGACCCCCTCACCCCTCCCTGATCCCTGACCCCTCACCCCTCACCATCCCAGATCCCTGGCCCCTCACCCCTCATCATCCCTGACCCCTCACCATCCTCAACAACCCTGACCCCTTACCCCTCATACCTCACCTTGACCCCTGACCCCTCACCTTCACCAACTTTAATACGTCACCCCTCACCTGCCTGACTCCTCACCCTCAGTATCCCTGACCCCTCACCATCCCTGACCCCTCACCATCCCTGACCCTAACCTCTCACCATTCCTGACCCATCACTCCTCACCATCACTGACCCCTGACCTCTCACCATTCCTGACCCCTGACCCCTCACCCTCACCATCTCTAATCACTGACCAAACATGACTCCTCACCCCTCACCATTCCTGACCCTTCACCCCCCACCAACCCTGACCCCTCATCCCTGCAAATCCCTGACCCCTCACCCCTACCATGAGGGGTTTTCACCTGGCCAAGGGACAAACCCCGAAAGCTTGTGAGTTTATTATCAAATCAATCGGTTGGACTGAAACCTGGTGTCAGACTCTTACTGTGTTTACCCCAGTTCAACACCCGCATCTCCACACCCTGACCCCTCACCATCCCTCACCATCCCCTCACCCCTCACCATCCCTCACCCCCTCGCCATCCCTCACCCCCTCGCCATCCCTCACCCCCTCGCCATCCCTCACCCCTCAGCCTTCACCATCCCTCACAACCTGAACCGAACATCATCCGTCACCAACAGTGACCCTTCACCCCTCACCGAGCCTGAACCCTCAGCCCTCACCCTGCACCATCCCTGACCCCTCACCCCTCACCCTGCACCAACCCTGACATCTCACCCCTCACCCTGCACCAACACTGACCCCACCCCTCACCCCGCACCAACCCTGACACCTCACCCTCACCCCGCACCAACTCTGACACCTCACCCCTCACCCCTCACCCCGCACCAACCCTGACACCTCATCCTTCACCCCCACTGCACCAACCCTGACACATCACCCCTCACCCCTCACCCCTCATTCTGCACCAACCCTGACCCCTCACCCCTCACACTGTGTCAATCATGAACCCTCACTCCTGACCCCTCACCCCTCACTCTGCACCAATCCTGACCCCTCATCCCTCACTCTGCACCAACCCTGACCCTTCACCCCTCACCCTGCACCAACCCTTACCTTTCACCCCTCACCCTGCACCAACCCTCACCCCTCACCCTGCACCAAACCTGACCCCTCATCCTGCACCAACCCTCACCCCTCACCCTGCACCAACCCTGACCCCTCACCCCTCACCCTTCACCAACCCTGACACCTCACCCCTCACCCTGCACCAACCCTGACACCTCACCCCTCACCCTGCACCAACCCTGACCCCTCACCCGTCACCTCTCACCCTGCACCAAACCTGACCCCCACCTTGCACCAACACTGACCCCCACCCCTCACCTCACTCCTCACCCTGCACCAACCCTGACCCCTCACCCTGCGCCAACTCTGACACCTCACCCCTCACCCCTCACCCTGCACCAACCCTGACACTCACCCCTCACCCCTCACCAACCCTGACACCTCACCCCTCACCCCGCACCAACCCTGACACCTCACCCCTCACCCCGCACCAACCCTGACACATCACCCCTCACCCCTCATTCTGCACCAATCCTGACCCCTCACCCCTCACACTGCGTCAACCATGAACCCTCACTCCTGACCCCTCACCCTTCACCCCTCACCCTGTGCAAATCCTGACCCCTCACCCCTCACCCCTCACTCTGCACCAATCCTGACCCTTCATCCCTCACTCTGCACCAACCCTGACCCTTCACCCCTTACCCTGCACCAACCCTTACCCTTCACCCCTCACCCTGCACCAACCCTCACCCCTCACCCTGCACCAAACCTGACCCCTCATCCTGCACCAACCCTCACCCCTCACCCTGCACCAACCCTGACCCCTCACCCCTCACCCTGCACCAACCCTCACCCCTCACCCTGCACCAACCATGACACCTCACCCCTCACCCTGACCAACCCTGACCCCTCACCCTCACTGCACCAACCCTGACCTCACCCTCACCCTGCACCAACCCTGACCCCTCACCCTGCACCAACCCTGACCCCTCACCCTGCAACAACCCTGACACCTCACCCCTCAGTATCCCTAACCCCTACCCGCTCCATGCCTGACCCCTTACACCTCAACATTCCTCACACATGCTCACCCATTATCCCTCACCCTTCACCATTCCTGACTCCACAACCCTCACCATCCCTGACCCCTCACTATCCCTGACCCTTCACCATCCCGACCCCTCACCATCTCTGACCCCTCACCTTAAATGACCCCTGACCTCTCAGCCCTCGCCCCTCATCATCCCTGATTCTCAGTCCTCACCAATGTGTCACCTCACGCCTCACCATCCCTGACCTCTCACCATCCCTGACCTCTCACTAAACTTGAACCCTCACCCATCACTATCCCAGACCCTTCACCCTTACCAACTGTGACCACTCACCTTCTTACCCCGACCCCTCACCAACCCTGACCCCTCACCCCTCACCAACCCTGACCCCTCACCCCTCACCAACCCTGACCCCTCACCCCTCACCAACCCTGACCCTCTCCATCCCTGAGCCCTCACCCCTCACTATCCCTGATCCCTCACCCCTCACTATCCCTGACCCTCACCCCTCACCATCACTGACCCCTCACCCCTGACCAATCCTGACTCCTCCCCCCTCACCATCACTGACTCCTCACCCGTTACCATTCCTGACCCCTCAGAAACCCTGACCCCTTACCCTTCACCATACTTAACCACTCACACCCTATCATCTCCCACCCTCTCACCATCCCAGTCCCGTCATCATCCCTCACCCTTCACTATCGCTGACCCCTCACCATCTCTCATTCCCCACCATCCCTCACCTCTTCTCCCTCACTATCCTTGACCCAACCTCTCACCCCGACAATCTCTGACTGCTTGCCTCTCACCCATCACCATAACTCGCCTATCCTGACCCCTCACCCCTCAGCATCCCTGACCCCTCACCTTCTCCATCCCTGACCCCTCACCTTCTCCATCCCTGACCCCTCACCGTTCTTGATACCTTACCCTCTCCATGACCAACCCTGACCCTCACCCCTCAACAACCCTGAGTCCTCATCCCTCACCATCCCTGACACCTGATCCCTCACCATCTCTGGCCCCTTACTCCTCACCATCCCTCACAAACCTTCACCCCTCATACTCCTCACCATCCCTCACTCATACCCCTCACCATCCCTCACTCATGACCCCTCACCATCCCTCACTCATGACCCCTCACCATCCCTCACTCATGACCCCTCACCATCCCTCACTCATGACCCCTCAGTAAGAGGTCTGATAACACCAATTTTAAATCCAACCGATTTATTTGATAGTAAACTTGCAAGCTTTCGGCTTTATGGCCTTCGTCAGGCTCATCCCTCACCATTCCTGACCCTTCACCATCCCTTTTCCCTCACCATCCCTGTCCCCTCACCATCCCTCACCCCTCACCATTCCTGACCCCTTACCATCCCTCACCCCTCACCATCCCTGACCCCTCATCCCTCACCATTGCTGAGCCCTCAACATATCTCACCTCTCACCATCTCTCACCACTCACCCTTCACCAACCTTGACTCCTCATCCCTTACCGGCCCTCGCCAATCCTGACCCTTCATCATCCCTGACCTCTCACCCCTCACCAAACCTGACCCCTGACCCCTCATCATTCCTAATCCCTGACCCCTCATCATTCCTGACCCCTCACCTGTCACCAACACTAACCCCTCATCCCTCACCATTCCTAATCCTTCACTCCTCACCATCCCTCACTATCTCTGACTGCTCAACCCTCACCCATCACCATCCCTGATCCCTCACCCCTCAGCATCTCTGACTCCTGACCCCTCACTGACCCTGACTCCATACCATCCCTGACATCTAACCTCCCTGACCTCTGACATCTCACCATCCCTGATCTCTCACCCCTCACCAAACCTGAACCTCACCCCTCACAAATCCTGACCCCTCATTATCCCTGACTCCTTACCCCTCACCATCTCTGACCCCTCACCAACCCTGACCCATGACCTCTCATCATCCTGACCCCTCAAACCTTCATCATCTCTGATCACTCAGCACCTATGAACCCTCACCTCTCACCATCCCTGACCCCTTACCACTCACTATCCCTGACCCCTCACCCCTCAACCCCATCCCTCACCAATCCTGACCACTCACCATCCCTGTCTTCTGACTATCTCTGATCCCTGATCATTCCTCTCTACTCACCACAATGACCCCTGACCTCTCCCCATCTCTGACCGCTCAACGCTCACCAAACCTGACCCCCTCATCCCTCACCAAACCTGACCCCCTCATCCCTCACCAATCCTGACCCCCTCATCCCTCACCAAACCTGACCCCCTCATCCCTCACTAATCCCGATGCCTCACCATCTCTGACCCCTGATCCCTGACCCCTCAACATCCCTGACCCCTCAACATCCCTGACCCCTCAACATCCCTGACCTCTTACCATCTCTGACTGCTCACCAGACTGACCTCTGACCATCCCTGACCCCTCATCCCTCACCATCCCTGACCCTCACTCCTCACCAATCCTGACCATTCATCCCTCACCAAACCTGACCCCTCACCATTCACCATCCCTGTCCCCTGACCATCCCTGAACCCTGCCCATCGCTGGTTCTTCACCATCCCTGACCCCTCACCATCCCTGACCCCTCACTCCTCACCATCTCTGACCCCTCACCATCCCTGACCCCTCACCATCCCTGACCCCTCACCATCTCTGACCCCTCACTCCTCACCATCTCTGACTAATCATCCGTCACCAAGCCTGATCCCTTACCCCTCAACCCTCACCACCCCTGACCCCTCACCACAATTCCTGATCCTTATTGTTCCTGACTCCTCAGCCCTCATTGTCTCTGACCCCTCACTCCTCACCCCTCACCACTCATCCCTCACCATCCCTGACCCCTCATCCATCACCTTCCCTCGCCAATTCTGATCCTTCACCATCCATCTCCTCGACCCAGCATCATCTGTGACCACTTACACCTCAAATCCCTGACCCCTCACCCTTCACGAACCCTGACCCCTCACCCTTCACGAACCCTGACCCCTCACCCTTCACGAACCCTGACCCCTCACCCTTCACGAACCCTGACCCCTCACCCTTCATGAACCCTGACCCTCACCCCTCATGAACACTGACCCTCACTCCTCACGAATCCTGATCCCTCATCATCCCTGACTCCTGACCCCTCACCATCCCAGGCCCAACTACCTTCACCACGCCTCACACCTCACCAACCCTGACCCCTCACCCCTCATCATCCCTGACATCTTACCCCTCACCATCTCTAATCCCTCACCAATCCGACCCTTCACCCCTCACCATCCCTGACCCCTGAACCCTTACCAACCCTGACCCCTCACCCCTCACCAACCCTGACCCCTGAACTCTCACCAACCCAGACCCCTCACCATCCCTGACATCTTACTCCTCACCATCTCTAATCCCTCACCACTCCGACCCCTCACCCCTCACCATCCCTGACCCCTGAACCCTTACCAACCCTGACCCCTCACCCCTCACCAACCCTGACCCCTGAACCCTCACCAACCCTGACCCCTGAACCCTCACCAACCCTGACCCCTCGCCCCTCACCATCCCTGACCCTTCATCAATCCTGACCCGTCAGCCCCCACTAATTTTGACCCCTCACCATCCCTGACCCCTCACCGCTCACTAATCCTGATTCCTCCCCTCTCACCAGACCTGACCCCTCACAACTCACCATCTCTGACTCCTCACCTCTCACCATTCCTGACCACTCCATCTTCACCATCCCTCCCAAGTCTGATTCCTCATTCCTCATTCTCTGACCCTCATCCTGCATTATCCATGACCCCTCACTCCTCACCAGTCCTTAGCCCTAACACCTACCAACCCGACCCCTCATCCCTCACCAACCCTGACCCCTAAACATCCCTCAACTTCTTTGACCTTTTCATCCCTCACATCCCTCACCATCTCTGACCTCTCATCCCTCACCAACCCGAATCCTCACCTCTCACCTCTTACCATCCTCTGACCCCTCACCACTCAGAATCCCTGACCCCTCATCCCTCACCATACCTGACCCTCAGCACACAACAACCCTGACCCCTCACCATCCTTGCCTCTCACCCCTCACCAACCCTGACCCCAGCCTCTTCACTATCCCTGACCACTCAGCCCTCACCATCCCTGACCTCTCACCACGCCCACCTCTCACACCTCAACATCCCATACCATCCCTAACCCCTCACCATCCCCATTCCTCACCGTCCCTGACCAGTCACCTGTCACCATCTCTCATGCTTCACTCTTCACCAAACCTGACCCTTCACCATCCGTGACTACTCACCACTCATCATCACTAACCCCTCACCCCTCATGAACCCTGACCCCTCACCTCTCACAAATTCTGTTGCTTCAACATCCCTGACCCTTCACCATTGCTGACCCCTCACCATCCCTGACCCCTCACCATCCCTGACCCTTCACCATTGCTGACCCCTCACCATCCCTGACCCCTCACCATTCCTGACCCTTCACCATCCCTGACCCCTCACCATCCCTGACCCTTCACCATCGCTGACCCCTCACCATCCCTGACCCCTCACATCCCTGACCCTTCACCATCGCTGACCCCTCACCATCCCTGACCCTCACCATTCTGACCCTTCACATCCCTGACCCTCACCATTCCTGACCCTTCACCATCCCTGACCCCTCACCATCCCTGACCCTTCACCATGCTGACCCCTCACCATCCTGACCTCCTGACCTTCACCATCGCTGACCCCTCACCATCCCTGACCCCTCACCATCCCTGACCCTTCACCATTCCTGACCCCTCACCATCCCTGGCCCTTCACCATCGCTGACCCCTCACCATCCCTGACCCTTCACCATCGCTGACACCTCACCATTCCTGACCCCTCACCATTCCTAACCCCTCACATCTCACCATTCCTGACCCCTTACCACTCACCATCCCTGAGCCCTCACCCCTCACCTTCCTCTCCCCAACCCGCACCATTCTTGTGCTTCACTCTGATCTGTCACCCCTCACCAACCCTGACCACTGACCCCTCTCCATCTCTCATCGCTCACAAACCCTGACCCCTCAGCAGCAACCAACCCTGACCCTTCACCCTTCATCAGCCCAGACCTCTCATCATCCCTGAACCCTCACCCCTCACCATCCCTGAACCCTCACCCCTCACCATCCCTGAACCCTCATCCCTCACCATCCCTGAATCCTCACCTTCACCATCGTGAACCCTCATCCCTCACCATCTCTGAACCGTCACCCCTCACCATCCCTGAATCCTCACCTTCACCATCGTGAACCCTCACCTCTCACCATCCCTGAACCCTCACCCCTCACCATCCCTGAACCCTCACCTTCACCATCGTGAACCCTAACCAACCTGATCTCTCACCCGTCCTATCCCTGACCACTCACCGTCCATGACCCCTCACCAACCTTGATCCCTCATCTCACACCACCCCTCACTATCCCTGACCCCTCACCCTCACCATCCCTGACCCCTCACACGTCACCAACCATCACCCCTCACCATCTAACCCCACACCCCTCACCAACCCTGACCCGTCATCGTCTCTGACCCCTCACCCCTCACGATCCTGATTTGCCACCAACTTTTATCGCTCACCCATCAGTAGCCTTGACCCCTTACCATCTCTGACCCCGAACTCCTCACCACCCCTGAAACTTCACCATCCCTCACTCTCACTATTCCTGATCCTTCAACCCCCACCATTCTGACACCTGATTGTGCCAGACCATTTATCCTTCACCATCCCCGAATCCTCACCATCCTCGACCCCTCACCATCCATATCTCAAACACTCAGCAGCCCGACCCCTCACCATTCCTGACACCCCTCAACATCCCTGACACGCTCACTTTCCATATTTCCGAACCTTCACAATCCCTGGCGACTTACCATCCATACACCAGACCCGTCACCAACTCTGATCCCTCATCCTTCAGCATCCCGAAGTCTTCACCAACCATGACGTCTCATCGTCCCTGACCACACATTTCTCAATATCCCTGACACCTCAGGAAAGTGACTGAGGTCAGATCATTCTCTGGGAGGGGGAGGGGAGTGAGGTCAGATCATTCTCTGGGTGGGGGTGGGGAGTGAGGACAGATCATTCTCTGGGTTGTGGAGGGGAGTGAGGTCAGATCATTCTCTGGGTGGGGGAGGGGAGTGAGGTCAGATCATTCTCTGGGTGGGGGACGGGAGTGAGGTCAGATCATTCTCTGGGTGGGGGAGGGGAGTGAGTTTTCAATGCCAGATTTTATGAATTGAATGTAACCTTTAGCAGTTTTCCTGGTGGGATTCAAAGCCATGTCTCCAGAGAATGAGTCAGAGTCTGTGTATTACTGATCCACTTCGATTATCACC
>JAGIQG010000061.1:193480-204362 GCA_024679065.1 Sphyrna mokarran | reverse complement strand
TGTTGTTGGGTTTGTTGGTGTTGTTTTGCTGTGGTAGTTGTTGTTGGGTTTGTTGGTGTTGTTTTGCTGTGGTAGTTGTTGTTGGATTTGTTGGTGTTGTTTTGCTGTGGTAGTTGTTGTTGGGTTTGTTGGTGTTGTTTTGCTGTGGTAGTTGTTGTTGGATTTGTTGGTGTTGTTTTGCTGTGGTAGTTGTTGTTGGATTTGTTGGTGTTGTTTTGCTGTGGTAGTTGTTGTTGGATTTGTTGGTGTTGTTTTGCTGTGGTAGTTGTTGTTGGATTTGTTGGTGTTGTTTTGCTGTGGTAGTTGTTGTTGGATTTGTCGGTGTTGTTTTGCTGTGGTAGTTGTTGTTGGATTTGTTGGTGTTGTTTTGCTGTGGTAGTTGTTGTTGGGTTTGTTGGTGTTGTTTTGCTGTGGTAGTTGTTGTTGGATTTGTTGGTGTTGTTTTGCTGTGGTAGTTGTTGTTGGATTTGTCGGTGTTGTTTTGCTGTGGTAGTTGTTGTTGGGTTTGTTGGTGTTGTTTTGCTGTGGTAGTTGTTGTTGGATTTGTCGGTGTTGTTTTGCTGTGGTAGTTGTTGTTGGATTTGTTGGTGTTGTTTTGCTGTGGTAGTTGTTGTTGGGTTTGTTGGTGTTGTTTTGCTGTGGTAGTTGTTGTTGGATTTGTTGGTGTTGTTTTGCTGTGGTAGTTGTTGTTGGGTTTGTTGGTGTTGTTTTGCTGTGGTAGTTGTTGTTGGATTTGTTGGTGTTGTTTTGCTGTGGTAGTTGTTGTTGGATTTGTTGGTGTTGTTTTGCTGTGGTAGTTGTTGTTGGGTTTGTTGGTGTTGTTTTGCTGTGGTAGTTGTTGTTGGGTTTGTTGGTGTTGTTTTGCTGTGGTAGTTGTTGTTGGATTTGTTGGTGTTGTTTTGCTGTGGTAGTTGTTGTTGGATTTGTTGGTGTTGTTTTGCTGTGGTAGTTGTTGTTTGGTTTGTTGGTGTTGTTTTGCTGTGGTAGTTGTTGTTGGATTTGTTGGTGTTGTTTTGCTGTGGTAGTTGTTGTTGGTGTTGTTTTGCTGTGGTAGTTGTTGTTGGATTTGTTGGTGTTTTTTTTTGCCCAGTCCTGTTGATCTGCACTTGGACCATATCCCTCCACACCCCTCTCTCATCCACCCGTCCAAGTTTTATTTTAACAGTGACCCCACATTTACCACTTTATCCGGCAGCTCATTCCACATTCCCACCAATCTCTGCGTGAACTTTTCTCCTTTCACCTTTAACCCTTGCCCCCTGGGGTTTTTTTCTCCCCTGTTCTCAGTAGAAAAAGCCTGTTTACATTCACTCTATCGACACCCATCAGAATCGTATCCACCTCTATCAAATCTCCCCTCATTCTTCTACACTTCAGGGAATAAAGCCCTAACCTATTCAATCTCTCTCTGTAACTCAGCTTCTCAAGTCCCAGCAACATCCTTGTGAACCTTCTCTGCACTCCTTCAACCTTATTTACATCCTTCCTGTAACTAGGTGACCAAAACTGTACACAATGGTTTAAATTTGGCCTCACCAAAGCCTTAGAAACCTTACCATAACACTCCAACTTTTATATTCGATACTCCGATTTATAAAGGCCAATGTACCAAAAGCATCTTCACGACCCTACCCACCTGTGAAGTCACTCTTAGGGAATTCTGTCCCTGTATTCCCAGATCCCTCTGTTCAACTGCACTTTTCAGAGTCCTACCATTTACCCTGTATGTTCTAGTCTGGTTTGTCCTTCCAAAGTGCAATACCTCACACTTGTCTGCATTAAATTCCATTTGCCATTTGTCAGCCAATGGTCAGAGATGGTGAGGAGTGAGGGGTCGGGGTCGGTGGGGGATGACGGTGCTGGGATGGTGAAGTGTCTGGGATGGAGAACTGTGAGGGGTCGGGGTCGTTGAGTGATGCCGGTTCTGGGATGGTGAAGGGTCAGGGATGCTGAGGAATGAGGGGTCAGGGTTGGAGAGGGATGACGGTTCTGGGATGGTGAAGGGTCAGGGATGGTGAGGAGTCAGGGGTCGGGGTCGGTGAGGGATGACGGTTCTGGGATGGTGAAGGGTCAGGGATGATGAGCTGTGAGGTGTCGGGGTCGGTGAGGGATGACGGTTCTGGGATGGTGAAGGGTCAGGGATGGTGAGGTGTGAGGGGTCGGGGTCGGTGAGGGATGACGGTTCTGGGATGGTGAAGGGTCAGGGATGGTGAGGAGTGAGGGGTCGGGGTCGGTGAGGGATGGCGGTTCTGGGATGGTGAAGGGTCAGGGATGGTGAGCTGTGAGGGGTCGGGTTCACTGTGGGATGACTGTTCTGTGAAGGTGAAGGGTCAGCGATGGTGATCTGTGAGGGGTCGGGGTCACTGTGGGATGACTGTTCTGTGAAGGTGAAGGGTGAGGGATGGTGAGGAGTGAGGGGTCGGGGTCGGTGAGGGATGACGGTTCTGGGATGGTGAAGGGTCAGGGATGGTGAGGAGTGAGGGGTCGGGGTCGGTGAGGGATGACGGTTCTGGGATGGTGAAGGGTCAGGGATGGTGAGGTGTGAGGGGTCGGGGTCGGTGAGGGATGACGGTTCTGGGATGGTGAAGGGTCAGGGATGGTGAGGAGTGAGGGGTCGGGGTCGGTGAGGGATGACGGTTCTGGGATGGTGAAGGGTCAGGGATGGTGAGGAGTGAGGGGTCGGGGTCGGTGAGGGATGACGGTTCTGGGATGGTGAAGGGTCAGGGATGGTGAGGAGTGAGGGGTCGGGGTCGGTGAGGGATGACGGTTCTGGGATGGTGAAGGGTCAGGGATGGTGAGGAGTGAGGGGTCGGGGTCGGTGAGGGATGACGGTTCTGGGATGGTGAAGGGTCAGGGATGGTGAGGAGTGAGGGGTCGGGGTCGGAGAGGGATGACGGTTCTGGGATGGTGAAGGGTCAGGGATGGTGAGCTGTGAGGGGTCGGGTTCACTGTGGGATGACGGTTCTGCGATGGTGAAGGGTCAGGGATGGTGAGGAGTGAGGGGTCGGGGTCGGTGAGGGATGACGGTTCTGGGATGGTGAAGGGTCAGGGATAGTGAGTTGTGAGCGGTCGGGGTCGATGAGGGATGACTGTTCTGTGAAGGTGAAGGGTCAGCGATGGTGATCTGTGAGGGGTCGGGGTCGGTGAGGGATGACGGTTCTGGGATGGTGAAGGGTCAGGGATGGTGAGGAGTGAGGGGTCGGGGTCGGTGAGGGATGACGGTTCTGGGATGGTGAAGGGTCAGGGATGGTGAGTTGTGAGGGGTCGGGGTCGGTGAGGGATGACGGTTCTGGGATGGTGAAGGGTCAGGGATGGTGAGTTGTGAGGGGTCGGGGTCGGTGAGGGATGACGGTTCTGGGATGGTGAAGGGTCAGGGATGGTTAGCTGTGAGGGGTCAGGGTCGGTGAGGGATGACGGTTATGGGATGGTGAAGGGTCAGGGATGGTTAGGAGTGAGGGGTCGGGGTCGGTGAGGGATGACGGTTCTGGGATGGTGAAGGGTCAGGGATGGTGAGGAGTGAGGGGTCGGGGTCGGTGAGGGATGACGGTTCTGGGATGGTGAAGGGTCAGGGATGGTGAGGAGTGAGGGGTCGGGGTCGGTGAGGGATGACGGTTCTGGGATGGTGAAGGGTCAGGGATGGTGAGGAGTGAGGGGTCGGGGTCGGTGAGGGATGACGGTTCTGGGATGGTGAAGGGTCAGGGATGGTGAGCTGTGAGGGGTCAGGTTCGCGTGGATGACGGTTCTGGGATGGTGAAGGGTCAGGGATGGTGAGCTGTGAGGGGTTGGGGTCGGTGAGGGATGACGGTTCTGTGATGGTGAAGGGTCAGGGATGGTGAGGAGTGAGGGTTCGGGTTCGGTGAGGGATGACGGTTCTGGGATGGTGAAGGGTCAGGGATGGTGAGTAGTGAGGGGTCGGGGTCGGTGAGGGATGACGGTTCTGTGATGGTGAATGGTCAGGGATGGTGAGGAATGAGGGGTCGGGGTCGGTGAGGGATGACGGTTCTGTGATGGTGAAGGGTCAGGGATGGTGAGGTGTGAGGGGTCGGGGTCGGTGAGGGATGACGGTTCTGGGATGGTGAAGGGTCAGGGATGGTGAGCGTGAGGTCGGGTTCGCTGTGGGATGACGGTTCTGGGATGGTGAAGGGTCAGGGATGGTGAGTTGTGAGCGGTCGGGGTCGATGAGGGATGACTGTTCTGTGAAGGTGAAGGGTCAGCGATGGTGATCTGTGAGGGGTCGGGGTCGGTGAGGGATGACGGTTCTGGGATGGTGAAGGTTCAGGGATGGTGAGGTGTGAGGGGTCGGGGTCGGTGAGGGATGACTGTTCTGGGAAGGTGAAGGGTCAGGGATGGTGAGGAGTGAGGGGTCGGGGTCGGTGAGGGATGACGGTTCTGGGATGGTGAAGGGTCAGGGATGGTGAGGAGTGAAGGGTCGGGGTCGGTGAGGGATGACGGTTCTGGGATGGTGAAGGGTCAGGGATGGTGAGGAGTGAGGGGTCGGGGTCGGTGAGGGATGACGGTTCTTGGATGGTGAAGGGTCAGGGATGGTGAGCTGTGAGGGGTCGGAGTCGGTGAGGGATGACGGTTCTGGGATGGTGAAGGGTCAGGGATAGTGAGGAGTGAGGGGTCGGAGTCGATGAGGGATGGCGGTTCAAGGATGGTGAAGGGTAAGGGATGGTGAGCTGTGAGGGGTCGGGGTCGGTGAGGGATGACGGTTCTGGGATGGTGAAGGGTCAGGGATGGTGAGGAATGAGGGGTCGGGGTCGGTGAGGGATGACGGTTCTGGGATAGTGAAGGGTCAGGGGTGATGAGGAGTGAGGGGTCGGGGTCGGTGAGGGATGACAGTTCTGGGATAGTGAAGGGTCAGGGATGATGAGGAGTGAGGAGTCGGGGTCGGTGAGGGATGACGGTTCTGGGATGGTGAAGGGTCAGGGATGGTGAGGAGTGAGGGGTCGGGGTCGGTGAGGGATGACGGTTCTGGGATGGTGAAGGGTCAGGGATGGTGAGGAGTGAGGGGTCGGGGTCGGTGAGGGATGACGGTTCTGGGATGGTGAAGGGTCAGGGATGGTGAGGAGTGAGGGGTCGGGGTCGGTGAGGGATGTGGGTTCTGGGATGGTGATGGGGTGAACAGTCGGGGATTGTGAGGGGTGAAGGGTCAGGGATGGTGAGGGGTCAGCTTTGGTGAAGGATGGTGAGGAGTGAGGGATCAGAGTTGGTGAGGGGTCAATGATGGTGAAGGGTCAGGCGTAAAGGATGGTCAGAGGTCAGGGACTGTGAGGGGTCAGGAATGGTGAATTGTGAGGGGTCAAGATTCAGGAATGGTGAGGGGTGAGGGGTCAGGGATGGGGTGGGGTCAGGGGTCAGGGATATTGAAGGGTGAGGGGTCAGGGATGGTGAGGGGTCAGAGGTCAGGAATGGTGACGAGTCAGATTTGGTGAGGGGTGAGGGGTCAGGGTTGGTGCGGGGTGAATGGTCAGGGATTGTGAGAGGTGACTGGTGAGTGATGAGGGGTCAGGGTTGGTGAGGGGTCAGGATTGTTGATGGATGGTGAGGAGTGAGGGATCAGAAGTGGTGAGGGGTCAGGATTGGTGAGGGCTCAGAGATGATGAGGGATGTCGAGTCAGGGATGGTAGGGGTTAGGGATGTTGAGGGGTCAGGGTTGGTGAGGGGTGAGGAATCTGGCTTGGTGCAGGGTGAAGGGTCAGGGATCATGATGGGTCAAGAGTCAGGGATGGTGAGGGGTGAGGTGTCAGCGATGGTGAGACTTGCACTGTCAGGGATGGAAAGTTCAGGGGTCAGGATTTGTGAGGGCTGAGGGGTCAGAGATGCAGTCTGGTGAGAGGTCAGGGGTGAAGAAGAATCGGGGTCAGGGATGGTGAGTGGTCAGGAATGGTGAGATATGAGTGTGGGAGTTGGTCAGTGTTCAGTGATGGTGAGGGTTGAAGGATCAGGAATGGTTCGCAGTGAGGGGTTAGTGATGGTGAGGGATCAGGGATGATGGGGTCAGAGATGGTGATGGGTCAGGGGTCAGGGATAGTGAATGGTCTGGGATGGTGAGGGACAAGGAGTTATAGATGGTGAGGGATCAGAGGTCAGGGATGGTTAGGGCTGAGGAATGGTAAGGAGTCAGAGATGCTGAGGGGTGAGGGATGATGAGGAGTGAGAGGTCAGGGTTGGTGAGGAGTGAGAGATGGTGAGAGGTCAGGTTGGTGAGGGGTCAGATTTGGTGAGAGGTGAGAGGTCAGATTTGGTGAGGGGTCAAGTTTGGTGAGGGGTCAGGTTTGGTGAGGGGTGAGGGGTCAGGTTTGGTGAGGGGTGGGGAATCAGGGTTGTTGATGAATTGTGAGGAGTCAGGGATCAGAGATGGTGAGGGATGAGAGGTCAGGGATGGTAAGGGTTGAGGAGTCAGGGATGGTGAAGGATCAGAGATTGTGACGGATGTGTGGCCAAGGTTGGTGAGGAGTGAGGAATCAGGGATAGTGAAGGTTGAGGAGTCTGGGTTGGTGAGGAGTGAGGGATGGTGAGAGATGAGGGATCAGCGATGGTGTGGGATGAGGGGTCAGGGATGGTGAGGGGTCAGTGTTGGTGCGTTGTCAGTGTTGGTGAGGGATCAGGGACAGTGAGGGGTCAGACATGGTGAGTTGGGAGAGATCAGGGTTTGTGAGGGGTGAGGAGACAGAGATGGCGAGGGATGGTGAGAGGTGAAGTGTCAGGGATGGTGAGAGGTGAGGGGTCAGGGTTGGTGAGGAGTCAGGGTTTGTGAGGGGTGAGGGGTCACAGATGGTGAGTGATGAGGGGTCACAAATGATGAGGTGTGAGGGACCAGGGTTGGTGAGGCGTAAGGGGTTGTACCATGTCAGGGGTCAGGGGTTGCGAGGGGTCAGGGATAGTGAGGGGTGAGTGGTGATGGATAGTAAGGGCTGAGGGGACAGGATCATAGAACATAGAACATAGAACATTCCAGCGCAGAACAGGCCCTTCGGCCTTCGATGTTGCGCCGACCAATTATGAAAAAAGCAGTGACCCTCCAAACTAAACCATTCCCTTCTCTTCCATAAACTTATCTAGTAACCTCTTAAACGCCACCAAACTTGGCGCATCTACAACTGCTGCAGGCAGGGCATTCCATACCCTTACCACCCTTTGGGTAAAGAACCTACCTCTGATATCCGTCCTATAACTACCACCCCTTAATTTAAAGCTGTGTCCCCTCGTGCTAGCTTTCTCCATCCTAGGAAAAAGGCTATCACTGTCCACCCTATCTAAACCTCTAATCATCTTATATGCTTCAATAAGGTCTCCTCTTAGCCGCCTCCTTTCTAACGAAAACATGAGGAGTCAGGGATGGTGAGGGGTGAGTGGTGATGGATGGTGAGTGGTCAGGGATGATGAGTGATGTGGGGCCAGGGTTAGTGGGTGTTGAGGGGTCAGGAATACTGAAGGGTGAGGGGTCAGGGTTGGTGAGGGGTCAGGGTTGGTGAGGGGTCAGGGTTGGTGAGGGGTGAGGCATGGTGAAGGGTCAGGGAAGGTGAGGGATGGTGAGGGTGAGGAATGGTGAGGGATGGTCAGGACTGAGGGGTGATGGGTCAGGGGTCAGGGTAGGTGAGGAGTGAAGGGTCAGGGATATTCAGTGGTCAGGAATGATGGGTGGTGAGGTGTCAGAGATGGTGAGGGGTGAGATCAGGGATGCTAAGGGTTGAGGGATTTGGACTGTTGAGGGGTCAGGGGTCAGGGTTGGTGAAGGATAAGGGATCAGCTTTGGTGAGCAGTGAGGGGTTAAAGATGGTGAAGGATCAGGCGTCAGGGTTTGTGAGGGGTGAGGGGTCAGGAGTCAGGGTTTGTGAGGGGTGAGGGGTCAGGAGTCAGGGTTTGTGAGGGGTGAAGGGTCAGGAGTCAGGGTTTGTGAGGGGTGAGGGGTCAGGGTTGTGAGGGATGAGGGGTCAGATTTGGTGAGCAGTAATGGGTCAAGGAAGATGAGAGATGTTGAGGTGTGAGGGGCGAGGGATGGTGAGGGGTAGTGAGAGATGGTGAGGAGTGAGGGGCGAGGGATGGTGAGGGGTGGTGAGGGATGCCGTGAGGGATCAGGGATGGTGAAGGGTGAACAGTCAGAGTTGTTGAGGGATGGTGAGTGGTGAGGGATGAGGAGTCAGGGATGGTGAGGGGTGATGGGTCAGGGATGCTGAGGGATCAGGGATGGTGAGTTGTGAGGGGTGAGTGATGGTGAGGGATGAGGAATCAGGGATGGTGAGGGGTGATGGGTCAGGAATGGTGAGTGATGAGGGTTGACGGGTCAGAGATGGTGAGGGGTGAGAGGTCAAAGATGGTGAGGATTGAGGGATGAGGAGTGTTGAGGGGTGAAAGGTTAGGATTGGAGAAGGATGATGGGGAGGTAGGCATGCTGAGGGGTCTGGTATGAGGGATGGTGAGAGATGAGGGTGAGGATTCAGAGATGCTGAAGTGTGAGGGATCAGGGTCGGAATAGTGAGGGGTGAGGGTCCAGGAATGGTGAAGGGTGATGGGTCTGGTTTGGTGAGGGGTGAAGAGATAGGAATGGTGAGGGGTGAGGTGTCAGGGTTGGTGAGGGATCAGAGATGGCGAGGCTGAGGGCTCAGGGATAGTCAGGGGTCAGGGATGGTGAGGGGTGAGGGCTCAGGGATGGTGAGGGGTGAGGGCTCAGGGATGGTGAGGGGTGAGGGCTCAGGGATGGTGAGGGGTAAGTGGTCACAGATGGATGGTGAAGGATTAGAATTGGCGAGGGAAGGTGATGGATGAGGGGTCAGGGTTGGTGAGGGATGAGTGATGAGAGATGGTGAGGGGTCAAGGATGGTGAGAGATGGGGACAGGTTTGGTGAGGGTTGAGGGGTCAGGGATGGTGAGGAGTGAGGTGTCAATGTTGGTGAGAGCTGAGGGGTCAGGAACAGTAAGGATCAGGAATCGTAAGAGGTGAGGGGTCAGGGATGGTAAGGGTGAGGGGGGGGTAAGGGGTCAGGCTTGGTGACAGATGATCGGTGAGAGATGGTGAGGGGTGACACGGCAGGGATGGTGAGGTGTCAGAGGTCAGGAATAGTGCGGGGTCAGGGTCAGTGATGGGTCAGGGATGGTGAGGGGTCAGGAGTCAGAGATGCTGAGGGGTGAGGTATGGTGATGGGTGAGGGGTGAGCAGTCAGAAATAGTGAGGGATGAGAGGTCAGGGATGGTGAGGGAGGAGGGGTGAGAGATAGTGCAGGATGAGCGGTCAGCAATGATGAGGGGTGAAGGATTAGGGTTGGTGAGGGGTCAGGGTTGGTGAGGGGTGAGAGGTGAGGGTTGATGAGGGGTGAAGGATTAGGGTTGGTGAGGGGTGAGAGGTGAGGGTTGATGAGGGGTGAAGGATTAGGGTTGGTGAAGGGTGAGAGTTCATGGATGGTGAGGAGTCAGAATTGGTGAGGGATGAGGGGTTAGTGTTGGTAACGGGTAAGGGGTCAGGAATGCTGAGGAGTCACGAATGGTAAGGAGTCAGGGTTGGTGAGGGGTGAGTGGTGAGAGATAGTGAGAGGTCAGACATGTTAAGGACCAGCAATGGTGAGGGGTGAGGGGTCAGGGATGGTGAGGGGACAGAGTTCAGGGTTGGTGAGAGATGAGGGGGCAGCGATGGTGAGGGGTGAGGGGACAGGGATGGTGAGGGGACAGGGATGGTGAGGGGACAGAGTTCAGGGTTGGTGGGAGATGAGGGGGCAGCGATGGTGAGGGGTGAGGGGTCAGGGATGGAGAGGGATGGTGAGGAGTGAATGATCAGAGATGGTGAGGTGTGATGGGTCACAGATGGTGAGAAGTGAGAGGTCTGGGAAGGTGTGGGGTGAGGAATCGGATAGTGAGGGGTGAGGGTTCAGGGCTGATGAGAGATCAGGGATCAGTGATGGAGAAGGTGAGGGGTTAGGGATGGAGAAGGTGAGGGGTCAGGGATGCTGAGGGGTGAGGGATCAGGGTTGGTGAGTTATGGTGATGGGTGAGAGTTCAGGAATGCTGAAGGGTCGGGGTCAAGGACAGTGAGGGAGGAGAGGTGAGGGATGGTGGTGGATGAGAGATCAGGGATGGTGAGGGGTCAGCGATGGTGAGGAGTGAGGGGTCAGGGATGATAATGGGTCTGGGATGGTGAGAGGGAGAGAGAGTGCGTGTGAGAGACAGAGAGTGTGTGTGCAAACAAACCTGAATACTGACCCTGACAAGCGGCCTCAAAAATTGAACCCTGACCCCAAGCACAGGCCCCAAACTCTGACCCCGAGCACAGGCCCCGGGACCCGACCCCCGGACCCGAAATGTGAGAATCATAGATCATAGAACCCTATAGTGCAGAAAGAGACCTTTCAGCCCATCGAAGCTACATCAAACACTATCCCACCCAGGCCCTATCCCTATATCCCTACATACTAATCCCTCTGAACTACGCATCCCTGGACACTAAGGGACAATTTCTCAGCACGGCCAATCAACCTAACCCGCACATCTTTGGACTGTGGGAGGAAACCAGAGTACCCAGAGGTCCCAAAACCTGAACCTTGGCCCCAATTACACAGGCCTCAACCCTGAACCCTGACCCCGAGTACAGGCCCCAAGCCTAAATTCTGACCCGAGTACAGGCTTCAACCCTGAACCCTAACCCGAAGTACAGGCACCAACCCTGAACCCTGACCTCGAGTACAAGCCCAAACCCTGAACTCTGATCCGGGTACAAGCACCAACCCTGAGCCCTGACCCCTAGAAGAGGCCCCGACCCTAAACCCCGACCCCGAATACAGATCCCAAACCTGACCCCGAGTACAGGCCCCAACCCTGAACCCTGACCCCGAGTACAGGCCCCAACCCTGAACCCTGACCCCAAGTACGAGCCCCAACCCTGAACCCTGAC
>JAGIQG010000061.1:175980-188480 GCA_024679065.1 Sphyrna mokarran | reverse complement strand
CGTGTCCCAAGACATGGAGGTTAGGGGGATTGGATGTGCTGAATCACCTCTTCGTGTCCCAAGATGAGTATGAGAGCTGGATTTGCCAGGTTAAATTGCCCCTTCATTTCCCAAGATGTGCACATGTGGTGATTGGCCAGGCTAAATTTCCTTTAGCATCCCAAGATGTGGATGAGAGGAGAATTAGACATGTTAAGACCTCCTTAGTGCCCCAAGATGTGTACGTTAGGTGGACTGGCCACACTGAATTGCCTCTTAGTATCCCAAGATGTGTAAGTTATGGCGATTGGCCATGAAAATTGACCCTTCATGACCCAAGATGTGTACGAAATGTGGTTTGGCCATGAAAAATCCCCCTTAGTATCCCAAAATGTATACGAGAGGTGGATTGGCAACATTAAATTGCCTCTTAGAGTCACAAGATGTGTCGGTTAGATGGATTGGCCATGCTAAATTGGGACACTAAAAGGCAATTTAGCCTGGCCAATACATCTAACTTGAACATTTCAGGAAGTGAAGGTGCAATTTAGGATCACCAATCCACCTAAAGTACACTTCTTGGGACAGAGGGGTAATTTAGCATGGCCAATCCACCACTTGTACGCACCTTGGGACACTACAGGTGCAATTTAGCATGGCCAATCCACATTTTGTACACATCTTGGGTCATGAAGGGTCAATTTTCATGGCCAATCGCCATAACTGACACATCTTGGGATACTAAGAGGCAATATGTGTAGGTTAGGTGGATTGCCTAAATTCATCTTAGTGTACCAAGATGTGTATGAGAGGTGTGGAGGCCAGACGAAATTGTCCTTAATGTCACAAGATGTGTACGGGAGGTGGATTGGCCGTGCTAAATTGCCCCTCAGTGTCCCAGGATATGTTCAAGATTGCCCCTGACTGACCCAAGGAGTGTTGGTTAGATGGATTGGCCATGCTAAAGAACATAAGATCATAAGAAATAGGATCAGGAGTTGGCCATCCAGCCCCTCGAGCCTGCCCCACCATTCAATAAGATCATGGCTGATCTGAAGTGGATCAGTTCCACTTACCCGCTTGCTCCCTATAATCCTTAATTCGCTTAATCACTTAAACTGCACCTTAATATTCCAAGTTATGTAATTAGGCAGATTGGCCAGGCTAAATTCCCCCTGCTGTCCCAAGGTGTGTAGGTTAGGGTGGATTGGCCAGGCTAAATTGTCTCTTAGGTCTAAAAATGTGTAGGTTTGGTTAATTGGCCATGCTAAATTCATCTTAGTGTCCAAGATATGTACGAGAAGTGGTTTGGTCATGCTAAATTGTCCCGTGATGTCACAAGATGTGTACAAGTGGTGGATTGGTCATGTTAAATTTCCTTTAGTGTCCTAAGATGTGGATGGGAGGAGAATTAGACATGTTAAAATCCCCTTAGTGTCCCAAGATGTGTCGGTTAGGTGAATTGGCCGTGCTAAATGCACTTAGGATCCAAAGATGTGTAGTTTCAATTCACTCTCTCCTTTTTGATTCAGTGTCACAGGCCTGGCTGGGTTCACTGTGCCCACTGAGATTCAGGATGTGTCTGTGAGTGTATATATGAGTGTCTCTATGAATGAGAGAGTATGTGAGTGTGTGGATGAACGTGTGTGTGTGTATGTGCGAGAGAGTGTGCATGTATGTCTCTGAGTAATTGTGAGAGCCTCCTGTAATTTGTCAATTAGGGGTGCCCCCCCTGTCAATTAGGAGTGTCCCCCCCCTGTCAATTAGGAGTGTCCCCCCCCTGTCAATTAGGAGTGTCCCCCCCCTGTCAATTAGGAGTGTCCCCCCCCTATCAATTAGGAGTTCCCCCCCCCTGTCAATTAGGAGTGTCCCCCCCTGTCAATTAGGAGTGTCCCCCCCCCTTCAATTAGGAGTGTCCCCCCCCCCGTCAATTAGGAGTGTCCCCCCCCCGTCAATTAGGAGTGTCCCCCCCCCCTGTCAATTAGGAGTGTCCCCCCCTGTCAATTAGGAGTGTCCCCCCCTGTCAATAGGAGTGTCTCCCCCCTGTCAATTAGGAGTGTCCCCCTCCCCCCCCATCATTAGGAGTGTCCCCCCTCAATTGGAGTGTCCCCCGTCAATTAGAGTTTCCCCCCCCATCAATTAGAGTGTCCCCCCGTCAATTAGGAGTGTCCCCCGAATTAGGAGTGTCCCCCCCTGTCATTAGGAGTGTCCCCCCCCCCTGTCAATTAGGAGTGTCCCCCCCTGTCAATTAGGAGTGTCCCCCCCCTGTCAATTAGGGTGCCCCCCTGTCAATTAGGGGTGTCCCCCCCTGTCAATTGAGTGTCCCCCCCCCGTCAATTAGGAGTGTCCCCCCCTGTCAATTAGGAGTGTCCCCCCCCCCTGTCTTAGGAGTGTCCCCCCCCTGTCAGTTCGGAGTGTGTCCCCCCCATGTCAATTAGGAGTGTGTCCCCTGTCAATTAGGAGTGTCCCCCCTGTCAATTATGGGTGCCCACCATCAATTAGGAGTGTCCCCCTTGTCAATGATGAGTGTCTCCCCCCCCCGCCCGTCAATGATGAGTGTCTCCCCCCCTGTCAATTAGGAGTGTTCCCCCCCCCTGTCAGTTAGGAGTGTCTGCCCCCCTGTCAATGAGGAGTGTCTGCCCCTTAAGGGCAATGTCTTAAGGGCAATTGTACATGCCTAAATTGCCTACACATCTTGGGACAAGAAGTTGAATTTAGCATGGCCAACTGAACACTCATACACATCTTGGGACACTAAGATGCAATTTTGCATAGCCAATCCACCTAACCTACACATTTGGGATAGTCAGGGGCAATTTAGCATGGCCTGTCCACCTTACATATATGTTTTGGGACACAAATGGGACCTTACCATGGTCCATTAAGCGAATCTACACATCTTTGCGCACTAAGTGCATTTGACATGGCCAATCCATCTGACACAACTTTGGGGATTTTAACATGTCCAATTCTCCTCTCATCCACTTCTTAGGGCACTAAAGGAAATTTAGCTGGTTCAATCCATATCTTGCACACATCTTCGGACACAAAGGGGCAATTTAGCACTGCCAATCCCCAAATCAATATGTCTTGGGAAATTAAGGGGCAATCCATCTGACGTACACATCTTCGAACACTAAAGGGCAATATAGCGTGGCGAATCCATCTCTCGTAAATAGTATGGGACACTAAGGGGCAATTTAGCCTGGCCAATCCATTTGTACACATTTTGGGACTCTAAGGGGCAATTAATGCTGACCTACGCACCTCTTGTACACATCTTGGTGTACTAAGATGAATTTAGCATTGCCAATACACCTAACCTTTACATCTTGTGATACTAAGAGGCAACTTAGTTTTGCCAATCCACCTAACTTATACATTTGGGACACTAAGGGAAAACTTAGCCTGGCCAATCCATCTCTCACATACACCATGGGACAATAAGGGCAACATAGCCTGGCCTACGCATCTCTTGTACACATCTTGGCACACAAAGGTTAATTTAGCAAGGCCAATTCACCTATCCTACACTTATTGGGACAGTCAGGGTTAATTTCGCCTGGCCAATACACCTAAATTGCACATTGTGGGACACTAATGCACAATTTAGCATCATCAATCCACCTAAAGAACACTTCTTGGCACAGAGGGGCCGTTTAGCATGGCCAATCCACTTCTCAATCACATCTTGGAACACTAAAGGGATATTTAGCATGGCCAATCCACTCAACCTACACATCTTAGCATACAATGTGGAATTTGCAACCTAATCTGCACATCTTGGGACACTAAGGGGCAATTTAGTGTGGCCAATCCACCTAACCTACACACATTGGGACACTAAGGGGCAACTTAGCAGTGCCAGTTAACCGAAACTACACATCTTTGCACATTAAATGCATTTAACATGGCCAATCTATCTAACCTACACACATTGGGACACTAATGGGATTTTAACATGTCCAATTCTCCTCTTACCTATATCTTGAGATGCTAAGGGAAATTTAACATGACAATCCACCAGACATACACATCTTGTGACACGAAAGAGCAATTTAGCATGACCAGTCCACCTGTTGTATACATCTTGGAACACTAAGGGGCAATTTTGCCTGGCCTACACACCTCTAGTACACACCTTGGCACACTGAAATGAATTTAGCATGGCCAATCAACCTAACCAATGCACCTTGGGACATTACAAGGCAACGTGGTTTGGACAACCATGTCAAACAATCATCTCAAAATCGAAAAACAACAAGAAATCGAACAACAAGCTCAAAATTGAAAAACATCGACAAATCCAACAACAACCTCAACATTGAAAAACACCAACAAATTCAACAACTACCTTACCAGCATAAAACAACGACAAATCAAACAGCAACTCCACAGCCAAAAAACCCAACAAATTCAACAACAAACTGACAAATAAAAAAGTAACAAATCCAACAACAACCTCAACAATGAAAACCACCAACAAAATCAACAACAACCTGAACATTGAAAAACAACAACAAATCCAACAACAACATCAATGTTGAAACACACTAACAATTCAGGGGAGAGGGATAGGGAGGGAGGGATGAGATAAAGCTTGTGGGATGGAGGAAGAGAGGTGGAGCCAGCATGAGAATTGCCCTTAGTGTCCCAAGGTGTGTACGACAGGTGGATTGACCACTCTAAATTGCCCCTTCATAAAGATACGTTTGAGATGTGGATTGGCCACGCTAAATTACAATTTAGTGTTCAAAGATGTGTAGGTTGGGTGGATTGCCCCTTAGTCTCCCAAGACGAATAGGTTTGGGGAAATTGGACAGGCTAAATCACCTCTTCATGTCCAAAGATGAATACGAGAGATGGATTGGCCATAATAAATTGCTGCTTCATATCCCAAGATGTGTGTGAGATGTGGATTGACCAGGCAAAGTTAACGTTAGCGTCCCAAGATGTGGATGAGAGGAAAATTGGACATGTTAAAATCCCCCTAGTGTCCCAAGACGTGTAGGTTAATTGGATTGACCGCACTAATCTGCCCCTTAGTGTCCCAAGATGTGTAAGTTATGTGGATTGGCCATGCTAAATTCTCCTTTGTGTTCCAAGGGGCACTAGGGCGCAATTAAGCATGGCCAATCCACCTAACCTACACATCTTGGGGCACTGGAGGGCAATTGAGCCTGACTAATCCACCTCTCATACACATCTTGTGTATGATTTGTGTATGGCCAATTCAGCTCTTGTAAACATCTTGGGACACCGTGGGGCAATTTAGCACGGCCAACACATCTCTCGTCCACATCTTGGAACACCATGGGGCAATTTAGTATGGACAATCAATCTCTCATACACATCTTGGGACTCCAAGGGCAATTTATTTTGGCACACACACCTCTCGTACACATCTTGAAATACTAAAAGAAATTTAGCAAGGCCAATCCACCTAACCTACTCATCTTGGGACAGTCAGGGGCAATTTAGCCTGGCCAAAATACCTAACTTTCAAATTTTGGGGCACTAAGGTGCAATTTAGCATCACCAATCCACCTAAAGTACACTTCTTGGGATAGAGGGGCAGTTTAGCATGGCCAATCTAATTGACAGGGGTGGGTCACTGCTAATTGACAGGGGGGGACACTCCTAATTGACAGGGGGGGGGCACTCCTAATTGACAGGGGGGGGACACTCCTAATGACGGGCACTAATGGGGCACCTAATGCGGGGGGACACTCCTAATTGCAGGGGGGACACTCCTAATTGAAGGGGGGACACTCCTAATGACAGGGGGGGGACACTCCTAATGACAGGGGGGACACTCCTAATTGACAGGGGGGACACTCCTATGACGGGGGGGGACTCCTAATTGACAGGGGGGGGACACTCCTAATTGACAGGGGGGGGGGACACTCCTAATTGACAGGGGGGGGGGGACACTCCTAATTGACAGGGGGGGGGACACTCCTAATTGACGGGGGGGGCACTCCTAATTGACAGGGGGGGGGCACTCCTAATTGACAGGGGGGGGGACACTCCTAATTGACAGGGGGGGGACACTCCTAATTGACAGGGGGGACACTCCTAATTGACAGGGGGGGACACTCCTAATTGACAGGGGGGGGACACTCCTAATTGACAGGGGGGGGACACTCCTAATTGACAGGGGGGGGACACTCCTAATTGACAGGGGGGAGACACTAGGAGGATTGGCTATGCTAAATGCCTCTTAGATGTATATATCCCCCTAAAGATGTATAGGTTCCATTAATTGGCCATGCTGAATTGCCCCTTAGTGTCCAAAGATGTGTAGGTTAGGTGTTTTGGCCAGGCTAAAATTCCCTTAGTATCCTCAGATTGTTATGACTGGCGGATTGGCCATATTAAATTGTCCTTTAGTGTCACAAGATGTGTAGGAGTGGTGGGGTGGTCGTACTAAATTGCCCCATAATGTTCCAAGATACGTATGAGAAGTGGATTGGCTATGCTAAACTGCCCCTCTCTCCCAAGAAGTTTACTTTATGTGGGTGATGCTAAATTGCACCTTTGCATCCCAAAATGTGCAAGTTAGGTGTATTTGCGAGGCTAAATTATCCCTGACTGTCCCAAGATGTATAGGTTAGGTGGTTTGGCCATGATGTGAACAAGATGTGCGTAAATTACCCTTACTGTCCCAAGATGTGTGCAAGAAGTGGATTGGCCACGCTAAATTCCCATTTGTGTTGCAAGAAATGTAGGAGAGATGGTTTGGTCATGCTAATGTGCTCCTTAGTGTCCCAAATGTATAAGTGTATTGGATTGGCAATGCACAATTGCCACTTAATGTGCCAATATATGTACTAGACATGTGTAGGCCAGGCTAAATTACCCCTTGGTGTCCCAAGATGTGTACGAAGGTGGATTGGGCAATGCTAAATTGCCCTTAGTATCATAAATATGTAATTTAGGTGGATTGGCAATGTTAAGTTGCCACTGAGATTAGAAACAGAGAAGGAGAGGTCACCCTGTTGGGAGTCTTTTATAGACCTCCTAAAGTTCTAGAGAGGTAGAGGAAAGGATTGCAAAGTCGAGTGAAAGTAATAGGGTAATTGTTATGGGGGACTTTAACTTTACTAATTGATTGGAATAGCTATAGCTCTAGCTCGTTAGAGGGGTCAGTTTTTGTACAAAGTGTGCAGGAAGGTTTTTTGACTCAGTATGTAGATAGGCCAACTAGAGGTGAGGCTACATTGGATTTGGTGCTGGGCAATGAGCCAGACCAGGTGTTAGGCTTGGAAGTTGGTGAACATTTTGGTGATAGTGACCACAATTCGGTTACGTTCACCTTAGTGATGGATAGGGATAGGCATGAAGCTGGGGGCAGTAGTTATAGCTGGGGGAAGGGTAATTATGAGGCCATAAGGAGAGAATTAGGGTGCATAGGTTGGACTAGGAAACTACAGGGACTGGGAACATCTGAAATGTGGAGCTTATTCAAGGAGCAGCTGCTGCGAGTCCTTGATAAGTATGTCCCTGTCAGGCAAGGAGGAAATGGTCGAGTAAGGGAACCTTGGTGTACGAAAAAAGTTAATTCGCTGGTTAAAAGGAAAAAGGAGGCTTATGTCAGGATGAGGCTTGAAGGCTCGGTTAGTGCAATGGATAGCTATAGATTAGCCAGGAGGGAGCTAAAGAGTGAGTTGAGGAGAGCTAAGAGGGACACGAGAAGACTTTGGCTGATAGGATTAAGGAGAATCCTAAAGCTTTCTTTAGATATGTTAAGAATAGAAGATGCTAGGTTAGGGCAAGATTAGGGCCAGTCATAGACAGCAGTGGGAAGTTGTGCGTGGAGCTGAAGAGATTGGAGAGGCACTGAATAAATATTTCTCTTCGGTATTCACGCAGGGTGATGTAAATGTAGTTGTGGAGAACACTGAGGTACAGGGTTGCAAACTGGAAAGTATTGAAGTAGATAGGGAGGATGTGCTAGATATTCTTGAGGGTTTGAAGTTAGATAAGTCCCCTGGGCCGGACGGGATTTACCCTAGGATTCTCTGGGAGGCAAGAGAGGCGATTGCAGAGCCTCTGGCTCTGATCTTCAGGTCGTCGTTGGTTACGGGTGTAGTTCCGGAAGACTGGAGGATAGCGAATGTGGTCCCATTGTTCAAGAAGGGGAAGAGAGACTTTCCAGGGAATTATAGGCCAGTGAGTCTTACTTCTGTTGTGGGCAAAGTATTGGAGAGAATTATTAGGAATAGGATTTATAGTTATTTAGAGAGAAATGAATTGATTGGGGATAGTCAGCATGGTTTTGTGAAGGGTAGGTCGTGCCTTACTAACCTTATTGAGTTTTTTGAAAAAGTGACCAAAGGGGTGGATGGGGGTAAGGCGTTGATGTGGTATATATGGACTTTAGTAAGGCGTTCGATAAGGTGTCCCATGGAAGGCTTCTGCAGAAAATGCAGATGTATGGGATAGAGGGTGATTTAGCTAATTGGATTAGGAATTGGCTAGCAGATAGAAGACAGAGGAGTTTAGACGTGGTGGCGGTGACCGAGACGTGGTTGAAGGAGGGGCAAGACTGGCAATTGAATATTCCAGGGTATAAGTGTTTTAGGTGTGACAGAGTTGGTGTGAAGAGAGGCGGGGGAGTGGCTTTATTAGTTAAGGACAACGTCATAGCAGTGCAGAGGGAGAGAGGTATGGATGATTTAGGAATTGAGTCTCTATGGGTGGAGTTGAGGAATAGGAAGGAGTGGTTACTCTGTTGGGTGTTTACTACAGACCGCCCAACAGCCCGCAGGCTGCGGAAGAAGGGATATGCAGGGACATTTTAGATAAGTGTAGGAAAAATAGGGTGGTAGTAGTGGGAGATTTCAATTTTCCTGGAGTAGATTGGAGTGTGCCCAGGGCTGTAGGAGTGGATGGGGAGGAATTTGTACAGTGTTTTGGAAGGGTCCTTGGAGCAGTATGTGGATGGCCCGACTAGAGAGGGGGCTATACTGGATTTGGTTCTGGGAATGAGCCAGGCCAGGTGGTTGACGTCGAGGTAGGAGAGCAGGTGTCAAATAGTGATCACAACTCTGTCTGCTTTAGGATATTAATGGAAAAGGACGAGACTGGCCCAAAAGGGAAGGGTATTTAACTGGGGGAGGGCTAGATACGGCCAGATTAGGCAAGATCTTAAAGATACCGACTGGGATAAGCTTTTTGAGGGCAGGTCGACGAGGTACATGTGGGAGTCTTTCAAGGGAAAACTAAACTCTCTGCAGGAAAGATACGTGCCGGCAAGGAGGAAGGATGGGAAAGGTAGGATTAGAGAACCTTGGCTTACCAGGGAGATTGAGGACTTGATCAAGAAAAAGAGAGAGGCTTACATTAGATCTAGGCAACTAGGGACTGAGATAGCGCTGGAAGCTTATAGAGAGTGTAGACGGGATCTTAAAAGGGGTATTAGAAAGGCAAAAAGGGGCCACGAGGTGGCTCTGGCAGGTAGGATTAAGGAAAATCCAAAGGCATTTTACACCTATGTAAGGAGCAAAAGGATGGTTAGAGGCAAGATTGGACCTCTTAGGGACAGAGGAGGGGATCTATGCTTAGAGCCTGAGGGAATGGGGGAGATCCTGAATGAATACTTTGCGTCGGTATTCACGCAGGAGACTGGACAGATGTCTGTGCCTGATGTTGACAAAGTTGAGGATCGGTTGAGGGAAATAAGGATTACGAGGAAAGAGGTGTTGGGGCTGTTAGGCAGCTTAAAGACATATAAAGCTCCGGGGCCTGATGGCATTTACCCCAGGCTGCTAAGGGAGTTGAGGGAAGACTTGGCTGGGCCTCTGACGCAAATCTTTGTCTCTTCCTTGGACACAGGTGAGGTCCCAGAGGACTGGAGGATAGCAAACGTAGTACCGTTGTTTAAAAAAGGTCAGAGGGATCACCCAGGGAACTATAGGCCGGTGAGCTTGACTTCAGTTATAGGTAAGCTAATGGAGAGGATCCTTAGGGACAGGATGTATGAGCATCTGGAGCGCTGCGATCTGATCAGGGATACGCAGCATGGCTTCGTCAAGGGGAAGTCTTGTCTTACGAATCTAGTGGAATTTTTTGAAGAAGTGACAAAAACAGTTGATGAAGGACAGGCTGTTGATGTCGTCTACATGGATTTCAGTAAGGCGTTTGACAAGGTTCCTCATGGTAGACTGATAGAGAAGGTGAAGGCGCATGGGATACAGGGTCGGGTATGTAGATGGGTCGAGAACTGGCTCGGGAGGAGGAGACAGAGGGTAGTAGTGGAAGGCTCTTTTTCCGGCTGGAAGCCTGTCACTAGTGGAGTGCCACAAGGCTCAGTACTAGGTCCTCTTCTATTTGTGGTCTACATAAACGACTTGGAAGTAGGGGTAGGTGGTGAGATCAGCAAATTTGCTGATGACACCAAGATGCTTGGAGGGTACAGAAGAGCAGTGTCAGGCAATACAACAGGACATAGACAGGTTGGTAGATTGGGCAGATAGATGGCAAATGGAATTTAATCCGGAAAAATGCGAGGTGATGCATTTTGGCCGGAAAAATGTAGAAGAGAATTATAGGATAAAAGGTAAAACTATAAGGAGCATAGAGACGCAGAGAGACTTGGGGGTGCAGGTTCACAAGTCTCTGAAGGTGTCCTCACAGGTGGAGAAGGTGATAAAGAAGGCGTATAGTATGTTAGCTTTCATAGAAAAGGGTATAGAATATAAGAGTAGGAGTTTGATGTTGCAGTTGTATAGAACGTTGGTTAGGCCTCACTTGGAATACTGCGTCCAGTTCTGGTCGCCGTACTATCGGAAGGATGTGGAGTCCTTGGAGAGAGTGCAGAGGAGGTTTACCAGGATGCTGCCTGGTATGGAAGGACTGTCTTATGAGGAACGATTAGATAGACTGGGGTTGTTTTCCCTTGAAAGACGTCGGCTTAGAGGGGATCTCATAGAGGTGTATAAGATTATAAGGGGTATAGATAGAGTAAATGGAGGTAAACTTTTTCCACCTTTAGAAATGGATAGGACGAGGGGTCATGGCCATAGGGTGAGGGGGGCTATGTATAGGACGAATATTAGAGGGCAGTTTTTCACACAAAGGGTAGTGGGGGTGTGGAATGCACTGCCGAGTAAGGTGGTGGGAGCAGGCACGCTGGGGCTGTTTAAGGGTCTCTTGGACAGCCACATGAGCGGTATGCAGATAGAGGGATATATTAGGACTGTTTAACTACGGCTTTTTTCCACAGGTAATTCGGTCCATAATTTGAGCACGCATTCGGCAGGTGGTGCGGGTACAGCTCTTGGATGTTGATTCATGGGTTGCCTGGTACCTCATGTCGTAAATGAGTGCTTTATGTGGACCATCTGAAGGGCACCATGACAGCTCAGAGACTATCGATGTGGCTGTGCAGACACTTGGAATTGGGCCGGTGTCTGCGGGAGTTTGCGCGTTCTCCCCGTGGTTGCGTGGGTTTTCTCCGGGCACTCCGGTTTCCTCCCACAACCCAAAAATTCGCTCTTAGGCTGATTGGGTAACAAATTGTCCCTATGGTGAAAATTTTCCAAATTAGGAATAATATATATATTATTATATAGGAATATTAAAATAGGATAATGTATTTGGTATGACGGCGGCGCGGGCTCGTTGGGCCGAAGGGCCTGTTTCCCGTGCTGTGTTGCTTAAAAAAAAAAAGAGGGTGGTGGTTGATGGGAGATATTCATCGTGGAGTTCGGTTACAAGTGGTGTACCTCAGGGGTCTGTTTTGGGGCCCCTGCTGTTTGTAATTTTTATAAATGATCTGGATGAGGGTATTGAAGGATGGATTAGTAAATTTGCGATGACACTAAAGTCGGTGGAGGTAGATAGTGAAGAGGAATGTTATAGTTTGCAGAGAGACTTGGACAAGTTGCAGAGCTGGGCTGAGAGGTGGCAAATGGAGTTTAATGTGGAAAAGTGTGAGGTAATGCACTTGGCAGGAATAATAAATGTGTAGAGTATAGGTCTAATGGTAGGATTCTTAATAGTGTTGATGAACAGAGGGATCTTGGTGTATTTGTGCATAGATCCCTGAAAGTAGGCAGTCAAGTCGATAAGGTTGTTAAGAAGGCATACAGAGTCTTAGCTTTATTGGTAGGGGGATTGAATTTCACAGCAGCAACGTCATGTTGCAACTGTACAAAACTCTAGTGCGGCCGCACTTGGAGTATTGTGTGCAGTTCTGGTCCCCGCATTATAAGAAAGATGTGGAGGCATTGGAGAGGGTACAGAGGAGGTTTACCAGGATGTTGCCTGGTATGGAGGGCAGGTCCTATGAAGAGAGGTTGAAGGATTTGAGGTTGTTTTCGTTAGAAAGGAGGCGGCTAAGAGGGGATCTTATTGAAGCATATAAGATGATTAGAGGTTTAGATAGGGTGGACAGTGATAGCCTTTTTCCTAGGATGGAGAAAGCTAGCACGAGGGGACACAGCTTTAAATTAAGGGGTGATAGTTATAGGATGGATGTCAGACGTAGGTTCTTTACCCAGAGGGTGGTTAAG
>JAGIQG010000061.1:163480-168480 GCA_024679065.1 Sphyrna mokarran | reverse complement strand
AGAATGGGTGTAAGAGAGTGTGTGTGTGAGAGAGAGAGAGTGTGTGTGTGTGTGAGAGCATGTGTGTGTGTATGTGTGCGAGAGAATGTCTTTGTGAGAGAGAGTGCGTGTGGGTGAGGATGTGTGAGAGAGACAGAGTGCTTATGTGTGAGATAGTGTGTGTGTGAGACAGTGCATGTGAGAGAGTATGTTTATGAGAGAGAATGCATGTGTAAGGAAGTGCGCGTGTGTCTATCTGTATGTGAGAGAGTGTGTGAGTACAGTCCCAAAACCTGAATCCTGACTCCGAGTACAGGCCCCAACCCTGAACCCTGACCCTGAGTACAGGCCCCAAGCCTGAATTCTGACCCGAGTACAGGCTTCAACACTGAACCCTGACCCCAAGTACAGGCACCAACCCTGAACCCTGACCTGGGTACAAGCAGCAACCCTGAGCCCTGACCCCTAGAAGAGGCCCCAACCCTAAACCCTGACCCCAAAAACAGACCCCAAACCTGACCCCAAGTACAGGCCTCGTCCTGAACCCTGACCCTGAGTACGGGTCACAACCCTGAACCCTGACCCGAGGTACAGGCTCAAACCTGAACCCTGACCCCAGGTACAGGTCCCAAATTTGGCCGATTGGATCAGTAACTGGCTGTCTCATAGAAGGCAGAGGGTGGAGATGGAGGGAAAATGTACAGACTGGAGGCCAGTTCCCAGCGGTGCACCACCGGGGTCAGTGCTGGCTTCTCTGCTGTTTGTGATTTTTATCAATGAGTTGGAAGAAGGGGCTGAAGGATGGGTTAGTAAATTTACTGATGACACCAAGATTGGTGGAGTCGTGGATGAGGTGGAGGGCTCTTGCAGGCTGCAAAGAGACATTGATAGGATGCAGAGCTGGGCAGGAAAGTGGCAGATGGAGTTTAACCCTGATAAGTGTGAGGGGATTCATTTTGGGAGGACAAACCTGAATGTGGATTACAGGGTCAACGACAGGGTTCTGAGGAGTGTGGAGGAACAGAGAGATCTTGGGGTTCATATCCACAGATCTCTGAAGGTTGTCACTCAAGTGGATAGAGTGTAAAGAAGCTTATAGTGTGTTAGTGTTTATTAACAGGGGTTTGAGTTTAAGAACCGTGGGATTATGCTGTAACTGTACCAGACCTTAATGAGACCACATTTAGAATATTGTGTTCAGTTCTGGTCACCTCACTATAAGAAGGATGTGGAAGCATTGGAGAGAGTGCAGAGGAGATTGACCAGGATGCTGCCTGGTTTGGAGGGTAGGTCTTATGAAGAAAGGTTGAGGGAGCTGAGGCTTTTCTCTTTAGAGCGGAGGAGGATGAGAGGCAACTTAATAGAGGTTTATGATGAGAGTGATTGATAGAGTGGACATGCAGAGACTTTTTCCTCGGGTGGATGTAACTGTTACTAGGGGGCATAACTAGAAAGTTCATGGTGGGAGACAGAGAAGGGATTTCTGAGGTAGATTCTTTACTCAGAGAGTAGTTGGGGTGTAGAATACACTGCCTGCTGTGATAGTGGAGTCGGACACTTTAGGAACTTTCAAGCAGTTATTGGAGAGGCACATGGAGCACTCCAGAATGATAGGGAGTGGGAGAGCTTGATCTTGGGTTCAGACAAAGCTCGGCACAACATTGAGGGCCGAAGGGCCTGTACTGTGCTATTCGATGTTCTAAATATGCCCCAAGACATATTGGCTAGGGGGATTTGGGAAGCTAAATCGCCCCTTCATGTCCCAAAGTGTGTACGAGAGATGGATTGGCCATGCCAAATTCCCCATAGTGTGCTAAGATGTATAGTTTGGGTGGATTGGCCTTGATAAATTCATCTTAATGTGCCAAGATGTGCAGGAGAGGTGCATAGGCCGGGCTAAATTCTCCTTAGTGTCCGAAGATGTCTATGAATGTGGATTGGCCAGGCTAAATTGCTCTTTAGTGTCCCAAGATGTGTGCGATAGGTGGATTGCCCAAGCCAAATTGCCCTTTAGCTTCATAAAGAGGTGAATTGGCCATGTTACAATTCCCCTTAATGTGCCAAGATATATATATATAGGCGACACTAAATTGCCCCTTATTGTTCGCAGATGTGTAAGTTTGATGGATTGCCCCTTCGTGTCCCAAGACATGGAGGTTAGTGGTATTGGATGTGCTGAATCACCTCTTCGTGTCCCAAGATGAGTATGAGAGGTGGATTTACCAGGTTAAATTCCCTTTCATTTTCCAAGATGTGCACATGTGGTGATTGGCCAGGCTAAATTTCCTTTAGCATCCCAAGATGTGGATGAGAGGAGAATTAGACTTGTTAAGACCCCCTTAGTGCCCCAAGATGTATACGTTAGGTGGACTGGCCAAACTGAATTGCCTCTTAGTATCCCAAGATGTGTAAGTTATGGTGATTGGCCATGAAAATTGACCCTTCATGACCCAAGATGTGTACGAAATGTGGATTGGCCATGCTAAATTGCACCTGTAGTGTCCCAAGGTGCGTACAAGTGGTGGAATGGCCATGCTAAATTACCCCTCTGTCCCAAGAAGTGTACTTTAGGTGGATTGGTGATGCTAAATTGTACCTTCACTTCCTGAAATGTTCAAGTTAGATGTATTGGCCGGGCTAAATTGCCCCTGACTGTCCCAAGATGTGAAGGTTAGGTGGATTGGCCATGCTAAATTCATCTTAGTGTGCCAAGATGTATATGAGAGGTGCATCGGCCAGGCTAAATTGCCTTTTAGTGTCCCAACTTGTGTGCAAGATATGGATTGGCCATGTTAAATTCCTACTCGTGTCCCAAGACATGTACAAGAGGTTTATTGGCCAGGCTAAATTGCCCCTTACTGTCCCAAAATGTGTAGGTTAGATGGACTGGCCATGCTAAATTGGGACAGTCAGGGGCAAGTTAGCTTGGCCAATACACCTAACTTGAACATTTCAGGAAGTGAAGGTGCAATTTAGGATCACCAATCCACCTAAAGTATACTTCTTGGGAGAGAGGGGCAGTTTAGCACGGCCACTCCACTTCTCATACACATTTTGGAACATTAAGGGGTAATTTAGCATGGCTAATCCACCACTTGTACGCATCTTGGGACACTATAGGTGCAATTTAGCATGGCCAATCCATCTAACCGACACACCTTGTGACTCTAAGAGGCAACTTAATGTTACCAATCCACCTCTCGTATACATTTTGGGATACTAAGGGGAATTTAGCTTGGCCAATCCACATTTCGTACACATCTTGGGTCATGAAGGGTCAATTTTCATGGCCAATCGCCATAACTTACACATCTTGGGATACTAAGAGGCGATATGTGTAGGTTAGGTGGATTGGCTAAATTCATCTTAGTGTACCAAGATGTGTATGAGAGGTGTGGAGGCCAGACTAAATTGTCCTTAGTGTCACAAGATGTGTACAGGAGATGGATTGGCCGTGCTAAATTGCCCCTTCATGTCCCAGGATATGTACAAGATTGCCCCTGACTGACCCAAGGAGTGTCGGTTAGATGGATTGGCCATGCTAAAGAACATAAGATCATAAGAAATAGGAGCAGGAGTTGGCCATCCAGCCCCTCGAGCCTGCCCCACCATTCAATAAGATCATGGCTGATCTGAAGTGGATCAGTTCCACTTACCCGCTTGCTCCCTATAATCCTTAATTTGCTTAATCGCTTAAACTGCACCTTAATATTCCAAGTTATGTAATTAGGCGGATTGGCCAGGCGAAATTCCCCCTGCTGTCCCAAAGTGTGTTAAGTTAGGTGGATTGGCCAGGCTAAATTTCCCCTGCTGTGCCAAGGTGTGTAGGTTAGGGTGGATTGGCCGGGCTAAATTGTCTCTTAGGTTGAAAAATGTGTAGGTTTGGTTAATTGACCATGCTAAATTCACCTTAATGTCCAAAATATGTACGAGAAGTGGTTTGGCCGTGCTAAATCGTCCCGTGGTGTCACAAGATGTGTACGAGTGGTGGATTGGTCATGTTAAATTTCCTTTAGTGTCCTAAGATGTGTCGGTTAGGTGAATTGGCCATGATAAATGCACTTAGGATCCAAAGATGTGTAGTTTCAATTCACTCTCTCCTTTTTGATTCAGTGTCACAGGCCTGGCTGGGTTCACTCTGTCCTTTCAGATTCAGAGTGTGCACTCGCGCGGGGGTGAGGATGTGTGCGTATGGGTGGGTGAGGGGGTGTGTGAGTGAGTCAGTGTGCAGATATGCATATGAATATTTGTCAGAGCTTCCTGTAATTTACCAATGTCAATTAGGAGTCCTCCTGCTGTCAATTAGGAGTCAATCCTCGTAAGCAATACGTCTTGGGAGATTAAATGTTGGTCAATTTTTAGGCTACATGGATTGCGTCAAAGTTGCAATTTAGCATGGCCAATCCATCTCTCATGCACATGATCTGACCTCACTCCCCTCCCCCACCCAGAGAATGATCTGACCTCACTCCCCTCCCTCACCCAGAGAATGATTTTGTTGTAATTTTAAAATCTCTGATCCTTTTTCGACCAGTTTGCTCACTCCAATGTTTTACCCCGGTTCCCTTATTTACAAGGTGGACAAAGGACAAACACAAGTAAAGGTTCAACAAGTTTATTAATAATAACCAATTAACCCTTAAATTACCCCCATAAAACAAAAGAATACTCCAAAATCAGATATTCTACCCGCAGAGATGGTTTGGTTAAACTGCAGGCTCGAATCTCTGAGTCTCTCTGGTTTGTTGTGTTGAAGGTGAGTCTCGATGGCAGCTTCTTCCTTCCTTCCCTCTCTGGTCAGTCTTCCAGATGGTCAACCTCCCTCATCCTCTCTTCACTGCTGGTCTCTGAAATGTGTCCCTCTATTTCCCCTCCTGCCTGTTTGCCTTTCCAGAAACTTCTCTGGCTTCTGCTCAATGAGATCCTGGGGGACGGGGTTCCCATCCTCAGTGGGTTTCTTGATGTTTGCCTGACAGGACACCAGGGTCTGTCCCCCCACCCCCCGGTGTCCACCTCCACGC
>JAGIQG010000061.1:137432-157432 GCA_024679065.1 Sphyrna mokarran | reverse complement strand
GCCTATAATTCCCTGGAAAGTCTCTCTTCCCCTTCTTGAACAATGGGACCACATTCGCTATCCTCCAGTCTTCGGAACTATACCCGTAACCAACGACGACCTGAAGATCAGAGCCAGAGGCTCTGCAATCGCCTCTCTCGCCTCCCAGAGAATCCTAGGGTAAATCCCGTCCGGCCCAGGGGACTTATCTAACTTCAAACCCTCAAGAATATCTAGCACATCCTCCCTATCTACTTCAATACTTTCCAGTTTGCAACCCTGTACCTCAGTGTTCTCCACAACTACATTTACATCTCCCTGCGTGAATACCGAAGAGAAATATTTATTCAGTGCCTCTCCAATCTCTTCAGGCTCCACGCACAACTTCCCACTGCTGTCTATGACTGGCCCTAATCTTGCCCTAACCAATCTTCTATTCTTAACATATCTAAAGAAAGCTTTAGGATTCTCCTTAATCCTATCAGCCAAAGTCTTCTCGTGTCCCCTCTTAGCTCTCCTCAACTCACTCTTTAGCTCCCTCCTGGCTAATCTATAGCTATCCATTGCACTAACCGAGCCTTCAAGCCTCATCCTGACATAAGCCTCCTTTTTCCTTTTAACCAGCGAATTAACTTTTTTCGTACACCAAGGTTCCTTACTCGACCATTTCCTCCTTGCCTGACAGGGACATACTTATCAAGGACTCGCAGCAGCTGCTCCTTGAATAAGCTCCACATTTCAGATGTTCCCAGTCCCTGTAGTTTCCTAGTCCAACCTATGCACCCTAATTCTCTCCTTATGGCCTCATAATTACCCTTCCCCCAGCTATAACTACTGCCCCCAGCTTCATGCCTATCCCTATCCATCACTAAGGTGAACGTAACCGAATTGTGGTCACTATCACCAAAATGTTCACCAACTTCCAAGCCTAACACCTGGTCTGGCTCATTGCCCAGCACCAAATCCAATGTAGCCTCACCTCTAGTTGGCCTATCTACATACTGAGTCAAAAAACCTTCCTGCACACTTTGTACAAAAACTGACCCCTCTAACGAGCTAGAGCTATAGCTATTCCAATCAATATTAGTAAAGTTAAAGTCCCCCATAACAATTACCCTATTACTTTCACTCGACTTTGCAATCCTTTCCTCTACCTCTCTAGAACATTTAGGAGGTCTATAAAAGACTCCCAACAGGGTGACCTCTCTTCTGCTGTTTCTAATCTCAGTGGCAACTTAACATTGCCAATCCACCTAAATTACATATTTATGATACTAAGGGCAATTTAGCATTGCCAATCCACCTATCGTACACATCTTGGGACACCAAGGGGTAATTTAGCTTGGCCTACACATGTCTAGTACATATATTGGCACATTAAGTGGCAATTGTGCATTGCCAATCCAATACACTTATACATTTGGGACACTAAGGAGCACATTAGCATGACCAAACCATGTCTCCTACATTTCTTGCAACACAAATGGGAATTTAGCGTGGCCAATCCACTTCTTGCACACATCTTGGGACAGTAAGGGTAATTTACGCACATCTTGTTCACATCATGGCCAAACCACCTAACCTATACATCTTGGGACAGTCAGGGATAATTTAGCCTCGCCAATACACCTAACTTGCACATTTTGGGATGCAAAGGTGCAATTTAGCATCACCCACATAAAGTAAACTTCTTGGGAGAGAGGGGCAGTTTAGCATAGCCAATCCACTTCTCATACGTATCTTGGAACATTATGGGGCAATTTAGTACGACCACCCCACCACTCCTACACATCTTGTGACACTAAAGGACAATTTAATATGGCCAATCCGCCAGTCATACACATCTGAGGATACTAAGGGAATTTTAGCCTGGCCAAAACACCTAACCTACACATCTTTGGACACTAAGCGGCAATTCAGCATGGCCAATTAATGGAACCTAAACATCTTTAGGGGGATATATACATCTAAGAGGCATTTAGCATAGCCAATCCTCCTAACCTTACCCGCCCCTCCCCCTGTCAATTAGGAGTGTCCCCCCCCGTCAATTAGGAGTGTCCCCCCCCTGTCAATAGGAGTGTCCCCCCCGTCAATTAGGAGTGTCCCCCCCCTGTCAATTAGGAGTGTCCCCCCCCTGTCAATTAGGAGTGTCCCCCACTGTCAATTAGGAGTGTCCCCCCCCTTGTCAATTAGGAGTGTCCCCCCCCCCTCCTGTCAATTAGGAGTGCCCCCCCCCTGTCAATTAGGAGTGCCCCCCCCGTCATTAGAGTGTCCCCCCCCATTACCCCCCCCAAAACCCCCAAACCCCCCCAAACCCAAATGTCCCCCCCTGCAATAGAGTGCCCCCCCCCTGTCAATTAGATGTCCCCCTGTCAATTAGGAGTGTCCCCCACTGTCAATTAGGAGTGCACCCCCCCTGTCAATTAGGATGCCCCCCTGTCAATTAGGAGTGTCCCCCCCTGTCAATTAGGAGTGCACCCCCCCTGTCAATTAGGAGTGTCCCCCCCTGTCAATTAGCAGTGACCCCCCCTGTCAATTAGATTGGCCATGCTAAACTGCCCCTCTATCCCAAGAAGTGTACTTTAGGTGGATTGGTGATGCTAAATTGCACCTTAGTGCCCCAAAATTTGAAAGTTAGGTATTTTGGCCAGGCTAAATTGCCCCTGACTGTCCCAAGATGAGTAGGTTAGGTGGATTGGCCTTGCTAAATTTCTTTTAGTATTTCAAGATGTGTACGAGAGGTGTGTGTGCCAAAATAAATTGCCCTTGGAGTCCCAAGATGTGTATGAGAGATTGATTGTCCATACTAAATTGCCCCATGGTGTTCCCAGATGTGGACGAGAGATGTGTTGGCCGTGCTAAATTGCCCCACGGTGTCCCAAGATGTTTACAAGAGCTGAATTGGCCATACACAAATCATACACAAGATGTGTATGAGAGGTGGATTAGTCAGGCTCAATTGCCCTCCAGTGCCCCAAGATGTGTAGGTTAGGTGGATTGGCCATGCTTAATTGCGCCCTAGTGCCCCTTGGAACACAAAGGAGAATTTAGCATGGCCAATCCACATAACTTACACATCTTGGGACACTAAGGGGCAGATTAGTGCGGTCAATCCAATTAACCTACACGTCTTGGGACACTAGGGGGATTTTAACATGTCCAATTTTCCTCTCATCCACATCTTGGGACGCTAACGTTAACTTTGCCTGGTCAATCCACATCTCACACACATCTTGGGATATGAAGCAGCAATTTATTATGGCCAATCCATCTCTCGTATTCATCTTTGGACATGAAGAGGTGATTTAGCCTGTCCAATTTCCCCAAACCTATTCGTCTTGGGAGACTAAGGGGCAATCCACCCAACCTACACATCTTTGAACACTAAATTGTAATTTAGCGTGGCCAATCCACATCTCATACGTATCTTTATGAAGGGGCAATTTAGAGTGGTCAATCCACCTGTCGTACACACCTTGGGACACTAAGGGCAATTCTCATGCTGGCTCCACCTCTCTTCCTCCATCCCACAAGCTTTATCTCATCCCTCCCTCCCTATCCCTCTCCCCTGAATTGTTAGTGTGTTTCAACATTGATGTTGTTGTTGGATTTGTTGTTGTTTTTCAATGTTCAGGTTGTTGTTGATTTTGTTGGTGGTTTTCATTGTTGAGGTTGTTGTTGGATTTGTTACTTTTTTATTTGTCAGTTTGTTGTTGAATTTGTTGGGTTTTTTGGCTGTGGAGTTGCTGTTTGATTTGTCGTTGTTTTATGCTGGTAAGGTAGTTGTTGAATTTGTTGGTGTTTTTCAATGTTGAGGTTGTTGTTGGATTTGTCGATGTTTTTCAATTTTGAGCTTGTTGTTCGATTTCTTGTTGTTTTTCGATTTTGAGATGATTGTTTGACATGGTTGTCCAAACCACGTTGCCTTGTAATGTCCCAAGGTGCATTGGTTAGGTTGATTGGCCATGCTAAATTCATTTCAGTGTGCCAAGGTGTGTACTAGAGGTGTGTAGGCCAGGCAAAATTGCCCCTTAGTGTTCCAAGATGTATACAACAGGTGGACTGGTCATGCTAAATTGCTCTTTCGTGTCACAAGATGTGTATGTCTGGTGGATTGTCATGTTAAATTTCCCTTAGCATCTCAAGATATAGGTAAGAGGAGAATTGGACATGTTAAAATCCCATTAGTGTCCCAATGTGTGTAGGTTAGATAGATTGGCCATGTTAAATGCATTTAATGTGCAAAGATGTGTAGTTTCGGTTAACTGGCACTGCTAAGTTGCCCCTTAGTGTCCCAATGTGTGTAGGTTAGGTGGATTGGCCACACTAAATTGCCCCTTAGTGTCCCAAGATGTGCAGATTAGGTTGCAAATTCCACATTGTATGCTAAGATGTGTAGGTTGAGTGGATTGGCCATGCTAAATATCCCTTTAGTGTTCCAAGATGTGATTGAGAAGTGGATTGGCCATGCTAAACGGCCCCTCTGTGCCAAGAAGTGTTCTTTAGGTGGATTGATGATGCTAAATTGTGCAATTAGTGTCCCACAATGTGCAATTTAGGTGTATTGGCCAGGCGAAATTAACCCTGACTGTCCCAATAAGTGTAGGATAGGTGAATTGGCCTTGCTAAATTAACCTTTGTGTGCCAAGATGTGTACAAGAGATGCGTAGGCCAGGCTATGTTGCCCTTATTGTCCCATGGTGTATGTGAGAGATGGATTGGCCAGGCTAAGTTTTCCCTTAGTGTCCCAAATGTATAAGTTAGGTGGATTGGCAAAACTAAGTTGCCTCTTAGTATCACAAGATGTAAAGGTTAGGTGTATTGGCAATGCTAAATTCATCTTAGTACACCAAGATGTGTACAAGAGGTGCGTAGGTCAGCATTAATTGCCCCTTAGAGTCCCAAAATGTGTACAAATGGATTGGCCAGGCTAAATTGCCCCTTAGTGTCCCATACTATTTACGAGAGATGGATTCGCCACGCTATATTGCCCTTTAGTGTTCGAAGATGTGTACGTCAGATGGATTGCCCCTTAATTTCCCAAGACATATTGATTTGGGGATTGGCAGTGCTAAATTGCCCCTTTGTGTCCGAAGATGTGTGCAAGATATGGATTGAACCAGCTAAATTTCCTTTAGTGCCCTAAGAAGTGGATGAGAGGAGAATTGGACATGTTAAAATCCCCAAAGTTGTGTCAGATGGATTGGCCATGTCAAATGCACTTAGTGCGCAAAGATGTGTAGATTCGCTTAATGGACCATGGTAAGGTCCCATTTGTGTCCCAAAACATATATGTAAGGTGGACAGGCCATGCTAAATTGCCCCTGACTATCCCAAATGTGTAGGTTAGGTGGATTGGCTATGCAAAATTGCATCTTAGTGTCCCAAGATGTGTATGAGTGTTCAGTTGGCCATGCTAAATTCAACTTCTTGTCCCAAGATGTGTAGGCAATTTAGGCATGTACAATTGCCCTTAAGACATTGCCCTTAAGGGGCAGACACTCCTAACTGACAGGGGGGGGGAACACTCCTAATTGACAGGGGGGGAGACACTCATCATTGACGGGCGGGGGGGGGAGACACTCATCATTGACAAGGGGGACACTCCTAATTGATGGTGGGCACCCATAATTGACAGGGGGACACTCCTAATTGACAGGGGACCACTCCTAATGACATGGGGGGGACACACTCCTAACTGACAGGGGGGGGACACTCCTAATTGACAGGGGGGGACACTCCTAATTGACAGGGGGGGGACACTCCTAATTGACAGGGGGGGACACTCCTAATTGACAGGGGGGGACACTCCTAATTGACGGGGGGGGACACTCCTAATTGACGGGGGGACACCCCTAATTGACAGGGGGGGGACACTCCTAATTGACAGGGGGGGGACACTCCTAATTGATAGGGGGGGACACTCCTAATTGACGGGGGGGACACTCCTAATTGACGGGGGGGGGACACTCCTAATTGACAGGGGGACACTCCTAATTGACAGGGGGGGACACTCCTAATTGACAGGGGGGACACTCCTAATTGCACGGGGGGCCACTCCTAATTGACAGGGGGGGACACTCCTAATTGACAGGGGGGGCACTCCAAACTGACGGGGGGGGACACTCCTAATTGACGGGGGGGGGACACTCCTAATTGACGGGGGGGGGACACTCCTAATTGACAGGGGGGACACTCCTAATTGACAGGGGGGGACACTCCTAATTGACGGGGGGGGACACTCCTAATTGACGGGTGGAGGACACTCCTAATTGACAGGGGGGGCACCCCTAATTGACAAATTACAGGAGGCTCTCACAATTACTCAGAGACATACATGCACACTCTCTCGCACATACACACACACGCGTTCATCCACACACTCACATACTCTCTCATTCATAGAGACACTCATATATACACTCACAGACACATCCTGAATCTCAGTGGGCACAGTGAACCCAGCCAGGCCTGTGACACTGAATCAAAAAGGAGAGAGTGAATTGAAACTACACATCTTTGGATCCTAAGTGCATTTAGCACGGCCAATTCACCTAACCGACACATCTTGGGACACTAAGGGGATTTTAACATGTCTAATTCTCCTCCCATCCACATCTTAGGACACTAAAGGAAATTTAACATGACCAATCCACCACTCGTACACATCTTGTGACATCACGGGACAATTTAGCATGACCAAACCACTTCTCGTACATATCTTGGACACTAAGATGAATTTAGCATGGCCAATTAACCAAACCTACACATTTTTAGACCTAAGAGACAATTTAGCCTGGCCAATCCACCCTAACCTACACACCTTGGGACAGCAGGGGGAATTTAGCCTGGCCAATCTGCCTAATTACATAACTTGGAATATTAAGGTGCAGTTTAAGTGATTAAGCGAATTAAGGATTATAGGGAGCAAGCGGGTAAGTGGAACTGATCCACTTCAGATCAGCCATGATCTTATTGAATGGTGGGGCAGGCTCGAGGGGCTGGATGGCCAACTCCTGATCCTATTTGTTATGATCTTATGTTCTTTAGCATGGCCAATCCATCTAACCAACACTCCTTGGGTCAGTCAGGGGCAATCTTGAACATATCCTGGGACACTGAGGGGCAATTTAGCACGGCCAATCCACCTCCCGTACACATCTTGTGACATTAAGGACAATTTCGTCTGGCCTCCACACCTCTCATACACATCTTGGTACACTAAGATGAATTTAGGCAATCCACCTAACCTACACATATTGCCTCTTAGTATCCCAAGATGTGTCAGTTATGGCGATTGGCCATGAAAATTGACCCTTCATGACCCAAGATGTGTACAAAATGTGGATTGGCCATGCTAAATTGCACCTGTAGTGTCCCAAGGTGCGTACAAGTGGTGGATTGGCCATGCTAAATTACCCCTCTGTCCCAAGAAGTGTACTTTAGGTGGATTGGTGATCCTAAATTGCACCTTCACTTCCTGAAATGTTCAAGTTAGATGTATTGGCCAGGCTAAATTGCCTTTTAGTGTCCCAATTTAGCATGGCCAATCCATCTAACCGACACATCTTGTGACTCTAAGAGGCAATTTAATGTTGCCAATCCACCTCTCGTATACATTTTTGGATACTAAGGGGGATTTTTCATGGCCAAACCACATTTCGTACACATCTTGGGTCATGAAGGGTCAATTTTCATGGCCAATCGCCATAACTTACACATCTTGGGATACTAAGAGGCAATTCAGTGTGGCCAGTCCACCTAACGTACACATCTTGGGGCACTAAGGAGGTCTTAACATGTCTAATTCTCCTCTCATCCACATCTTGGGATGCTAAAGGAAATTTAGCCTGGCCAATCACCACATGTGCACACCTTGGGAAATGAAGGGGCAATTTAACCTGGCAAATCCAGCTCTCATACTCATCTTGGGACACGAAGAGGTGATTCAGCACATCCAATCCCCCTAACCTCCATGTCTTGGGACACGAAGGGGCAATCCATCAAACTTACACATCTGTGAACAATAAGGGGCAATTTAGTGTCACCTATATATATATATATATATATATATATCTTGGCACATTAAGGGGAATTGTAACATGGCCAATTCACCTCTTTATGAAGCTAAAGGGCAATTTGGCTTGGGCAATCCATCTATGGCACACATCTTGGGACACTAAAGAGCAATTTAGCCTGGCCAATCCACCATTCATAGACATCTTCGGACACTAAGGAGAATTTAGCCCGGCCTATGCACCTCTCCTACACATCTTGGCACATTAAGATGAATTTATCAAGGCCAATTCACCCAAACTACACATCTTAGCACACTATGGGGAATTTGGCCTGGCCAATCCATCTCTCGTACACACTTTGGGACATGAAGGGGCGATTTAGCTTCCCAAATTCCCCTAGCCAATATGTCTTGGGGCATATTTAGAACATCGAATAGCACAGTACAGGCCCTCCAGCCCTCAATGTTATGTCGAGCTTTGTCTGAACCCAAGATCAAGCTCTCCCACTCCTTCTCATTCTGGAGTGCTCCATTTGCCTCTCCAATAACCGCTTGAAAGCTCCTAAAGTGTCCGACTCCACTTTCACAGCAGGCAGTCTATTCCACACCCCAACCACTCTCTGAGTGAAGAATCTACCTCAGACATCCCTCCTGTATCTCCCACCATGAAACTTATAGTTATGCCCCCTGGTAACAGCTACATCCACCCGAGGAAATAGTCTCTGCACGTCCACTCTATCAATCCCTCTCATCATCTTATAAACCTCTATTAAGTTGCCTCTCATCCTCCTCCGCTCCAAAGAGAAAAGCCTCAGCTCCCTCAGCCTTTCCTCATAAGACCTCCAAACCAGGCAGCATCCTGGTCAATTTCCTCTGCACTCTCTCCAATGCTTCCACATCCTTCTTATAGTGAGGTGACCAGAACTGTACACAATATTCTAAATGTGGTCTCATCAAGGTCCGGTACAGTTACAGCATAACCCCCATGGCTCTTAAACTCAAACCCCCTGTTAATAAACACTAACACACTATAAGCTTCTTCACACTCTATCCACTTGAGTGACAACCTTCAGAGATCTGTGGATATGAACCCCAAGATCTCTCTGTTCCTCCACATTCCTCAGAACCCTGTCGTTGACCCTGTAATCCACATTCAGGTTTGTCCTACCAAAATGAATCTCCTCGCACTTATCAGGGTTAAACTCCATCTGCCACTTTCCTGCCCAGCTCTGCATCCTATCAATGTCTCTTTGCAGCCTGCAAGAGCCCTCCACCTCATCCACTACTCCACCAATCTTGGTGTCATCAGTAAATTTACTAACCCATCCTTCAGCCCCCTCTTCCAAGTCATTGATAAAAATCACAAACAGCAGAGGAGCCAGCACTGACCCCGGTGGTGCACCGCTGGGAACTGGCCTCCAGTCTGTACATTTTCCCTCCACCTCCACCCTCTGCCTTCTATGAGACGGCCAGTTACTGATCCAATCGGCTAAATTTCCCTCGATCCCGCACCTCCTCACTTTCTTCATGAGCCTCCCATGGGGAACTGTTGTCGGTAAAGATACCTCGGAGACTAATTGTGAGTCAAAGTACAGCAAGTTTATTCAAAAGCTTTCGGGAGACACACCTGGTACCCAACAGCGGTTCCCCAGACTTCTCTCCGAACACAAGTGAAGAGTATATATTTATAAACCCCCCAGTCACGTCCACATCTTCCCATTCTCAGCAGGTGGGAACATGGCGGCCTCGCCATTTCTTCACGGTTATCTCAAGGCCGCGATTGCCGTGTGTGATTAGCCCTTAGCGAACGTACAGACTGACAAGACAAGTTCAAATTAACGGGCCGTTATAACGATCTATGCTCATAAGGTGTAGAAGATATGGAGATGTATAATGTGTTGGTACATAAGCAGTTTATAATGAATAGATATGAAATATTTTTAGGACATGCAGGTTTCACTATATTCGATGAAAGTCCATGAAATTAAAGACACAGTTTAACTACAAACTGGATCAGCTACATTTCTGAGTGAGTTTATCATAAACTTGTGTTTAATAACAAGAGCAGCGACTCTCTCCCTGTCTGGCTCACCTGAAACTTGTGTACAACAGCAAGGACAGCTACAGTCTGGGGGCACTCACAGAAACAAACTTACATTGATCTGAAATATATGAAATCAGGCTGCATCTCGACTACTGGAGATTGAACACTTGAAAGAATGAGAAACAAAGTTCATTAATTCATTCCCTACGGCAGGCCTGTACTCAGGGTCAGGGTTCAGCATTGGGGCTATATTCAGATCAGGGTTCAGGGTTTGGGGCCGGTACCCGGGCTCAGGGTTCCGGCTGGGGGATTCTTCACACACACACACACACACACACACACACACACACACACACACACACACACACACACACTCACACACACACACACACACACACACACACACACACTCACACACACACACACACTCACACTCACACACACAGACACACACACAGACACACACACACACTCTCTCTCACACACACACACACACACAGACACACACACACACTCTCTCTCTCTCAACACACACACACACACACAGACACACCACACACACACTTCTCTCACACACACACACACACACACACCACAACTCTCTCTCACACACACACACACAAGACACACACACACAGGACACACAACACACACTCTCTCTCTCTCCACACACAACACACACCACAGACACCACACACACTCTCTCTCTCACCACACACACACACACACACACAGCACACACACCACACACACACCACACACACTCTCTCTCACACACACAACAACCACACACACTCTCTCTCACACACACACACACAGACACACACACACCACACACACACACGCTCACACACACCACACACAGACACAGACACACACACACACACACACCACACCACACACTCTCTCTCTCTCTCTCTCACACACACACACACACACACACACACACACTCTCTCTCACACCACACACACACTCTCTCTCTCACACGCAATCACTCCCACACACACACTCTCTCTCTCACACACACACACACAGACACTCTCACACACACACACACACACACACACACACACACACACACACACACACACACACACACACACACACACACACACATTCCAAGACACACATTCCTTCTCACACACACACTATCACAATCACAGTCTCTCACACAATTTCTCTCTCTCACACACTGTCTCACATACAAACATTCACAGACACACACACACTTTCTCTCACGTTTACTCTTTCTAACACACATACTTACTCTAAAACACACACTCTCTCACTCTCTCTCACACACACACATACACACACAGACACTGTCTCCCTCCCTCACACGCACTCTCTCTCTTACAGGAGCACTCTCTCTCACACACAGGAGCACTCTCTCTCTCACACACACACACACTCTTTCTCACACCGGAGCACTCTCTCTCACACAGGAGCACTCTCCCTCACACACACTCTCCCTCACACAGGAGCACTCTATCTCACACAGGAGCACTCTCTCTCTCACACAGGAGCACTCTCCCTCACACACACTCTCTCTCTTACAGGAGCACTCTCTCTCACACACAGGAGCACTCTCTCTCACACAGGAGCACTCTCTCTCACACAGGAGCACTCTCTCTCACACACACACTCTCACACAGGAGCACTCTCTCTCACACACACACTCTCTCTCTCACACACACACTCTCACACACACACTCCCTCACACACACACTCCCTCACACATGCTCCTCCACCCTGTCCTCTGGGTCAGGTTTCAGGGTTCAGAATCTGTCCTCGGGGTCAGAGTTCAGGGCCTGGTTTCAGCGTCAGGATTCAGAATTGGAGCCTGTACTCACATATGCACTCTCATACAAGCACTCTCTCTCACACATGCACACACACAGTCACACACCTCTCTCTCTTTCTCTCTCTCTCACACACACACATACACAATTTCTCTCTCACTCACACTGTCTCACATACAAACTTTCACACACATACTTACACACCCTCTCACAATAACATCCTCTCACTATAACACCCTCTCACAATAACACCCTCTCTCACACTCTCTAACACACAGTCTTTCTCACATACATTCACACTCTCTCTCTCACACACACACACATTCTCTCACAATAATTCACTGTCACACACTGTTACACACTGTCTCTCATACACACCCTCTCACACACACACCCTCTTTCACACATGCATTCTAACACACACACTCTCTGTCTCATGCACACATGCTCTCACACACGAGCTCTCTCTCACACACATTCCCTCTCGCACACACTCTGTCTCTCACACACTCCATGTAACACATACATTGTTTCTCTCTCTCACACACACACACACACACACACACACACACACACTCCCTCTCCCACAACACTCCCTCTCACACACACAACACACTCCCTCTCACACACACACCACACACACACACACACACACACACACACACACACACACACACACACACACACACACACACACACACACACACACACACACACTCCCCCACCCTGTCCTCTGGGTTAGGGTTCAGAGTCTGTCCTCAGGGTCAGAGTTCAGGTCCTGTTTTCAGGGTCAGGGTTTGGGACCTATCCTCATTGTCAGATCCAGGGCCTGTGCTCAGGATCCAGATTCAGGTTTGGAACCTGTACCTGAGGTCAGGGTTCAGGTTTGGGCCCTGTACCTGGGGTCAGGGTTCAGGGTCGTGGCCCGTACTCGGGGCCAGGGTTCAGGGTTGGGGCTCGTACTTGGGGTCAGGGTTCAGGGTTGGGGCTCGTACTTGGGGTCAGGGTTCAGGGTTGGGGCTCGTACTTGGGGTCAGGGTTCAGGGTTGGGGCCTGTACTCGGGGTCAGGGTTCAGGGTTGGGGCCTGTACTCGGGGTCAGGTTTGGGATCTGTATTCGGGGTCGGGGTTTAGGGTCGGGGCCTCTTCTAGGGGTCAGGGCTCAGGGTTGGTGCTTGTACCCGGATCAGAGTTCAGGGTTTGGGCTTGTACTCGAGGTCAGGGTTCAGGGTTGGTGCCTGTACTTCGGGTTAGGGTTCAGGGTTGAAGCCTGTACTCGGGTCAGAATTTAGGCTTGGGGCCTGTACTCGGGGTCAGGGTTCAGGGTTGAGGCCTGTGTAATTGGGGCCAAGGTTCAGGTTTTGGGACCTCTGGGTACTCTGGTTTCCTCCCACAGTCCAAAGATGTGCGGGTTAGGTTGATTGGCCGTGCTGAGAAATTGTCCCTTAGTGTCCAGGGATGCGTAGTTCAGAGGGATTAGTATGTAGGGATATAGGGATAGGGCCTGGGTGGGATAGTGTTTGGTGTAGCTTCGATGGGCTGAAAGGTCTCTTTCTGCACTATAGGGTTCTATGATCTATGATTCTCACATTTCGGGTGGGGGTGGGTGGGGCCTGTGCTCGGGGTCAGGGTTTGGGGCCTGTGTTTGGGGTCAGGGTTCAATTTTTGAGGCCTCTTGTCAGGGTCAGTATTCAGGTTTGTTTGCACACACACTCTCTGTCTCTCACACGCACTCTCTCTCCCTCTCACCATCCCAGACCCATTATCATCCCTGACCCCTCACTCCTCACCATCGCTGACCCCTCACCATCCCTGATCTCTCATCCACCACCATCCCTCACCTCTCCTCCCTCACTATCCTTGACCCCGACCCTTCAGCATCCCTGAACTCTCCCCCATCACCATAACTCACCAATCCTGATCGCTCACCCCTCAGCATCCCTGACCCCTCACCTTCTCCATCCCTGATCCCTGATCCCTCATCAGCCCTGAACCCTCACCCCTCACTATCCGATTCCTCAACCCACACCTTCCCAGACCTCTCACCTCTCACCATCTGTGACCCATCACACCTCACCATCTCTGATCATTCACCCCTCACCATCCCTCTCCATCCCTGACCCCTCACCCCTCACCATCGCTGCCCCCTCTTCTCTCACCAACCCTGAACTCTGTCCCCTCACCATCCCGTTCCCCTCACCATCCCTGACCCCTCACCCCTCACCATCGCTGCCCCCCTCATCTCTCACCAACCCTGAACTCTGTCCCCTCACCATCCCTGACCCCTCACCCCTCACCATCGCTGCCCCCCTCATCTCTCACCAACCCTGAACTCTGTCCCCTCACCATCCCTGTCCCCTCACCCCTCACCATTGCTGGGTCCTTAACATGTCTGACCTCTCACTATCTCTCACCACTCACCCCTCACCAACCCTGACTCCTTACCATTGTGACTCCTCAGCATTCCTGACCCCTCACCCGTTACCAACACTAACCCCTCATCCCTCACCAATTCTGACTCCTCACCATCCATGAACTCTCACCCCTCACCAACCCTAATCCTTCACCCCTCATCAACCCTCACCTCTCACCCCTCACCAACCCTAATCCTTCACCCCTCATCAACCCTCACCTCTCACCCCTCACCAACCCTGACCCCTCACCAACCCTAATCCTTCACCCCTCATCATTGCTGACCGCTCATCCTGCACTATCTCTCACCCCTCCTCCCTCACCATCCCTGACCTCTCATCCCTCACTATTTCTGACTGCTCACCCCTCACCCATCACCATACCTCACCCCTCAGCATCTCTGACTCCTGACCCCTCACTGACCCTGACCCCGCACTATTCCTGACCTCTGACACCTCACCATCCCTGCCGTGTCACCCCTCACCATCTCTCACCGATCATCTGTCACCAAGCCTGACCCCTTACCCCCCCCTCACCCTTACCATCCCTGACCCCTCACCTCTTACGATTCCTGATCCTTACTGTTCCTGACCCCTCAGCTCTCACCAACATTGACACCTCACTCCTCACCATCCCTGACCCCTCAACCCTCACCAAACCTGTCCCCATCTCTCACCATCCTTGACCCCTCACCATCTCTCATCACTCACCCCTCACCAACCCTGACCCCTCATCCATCACCTTCCCTCGCCAATTCTAATCCTTCACCATCCATCTGTGACCACTTACCCCTCACCATCCCTGAGCCCTCACCCCTCACCATCCCTGAGCCCTCACCCCTCACCATCCCTGAGCCCTCACCCCTCACCATCCCTGACCCCTGACGTTATCCCTGAGCCCTCAGCCTCGCCATCTCTGATCCCTTACCAACCCTGACACCTCACCCCTCACCATTCCTATCTCTTCACCCCTCACCAAACCAGACCCATCACCCTTCACCATTCCTGGACCCTCACCCCTCACTATTCTGACCCTGATCCCTCACACTTCAGCATCTCTGAATCCTCACCCTCATCTCTCACCATCCCTCATACCAGACCCCTCAGCATGCCTACCTCCCCATCATCCTTCTCCAATCCTAACCTTTCACCCCTCAACACTCCTCATCCCTCAATCCTCACCATCTTTGACCTCTCACCCCTCACCATCTCTGACCCGTCAACCCTCATCACTCACCATTCCTGACCCATCACCCCTCACCATCCCTGATTCCTCATCCCTCACCATCACTCACCCCTCACAACTCACCATCCCTGATCCCTCAGCATCCCTGACCCATCACCCCTCACCATCCCTGACTCCTCATCCCTCACCACTCACCATCCCTCAACAACTCTGACTGTTCACCCTTCACCATCCCTGATCCCTCACGGCATCCCTCACCACCCCTCACCATCCCTCGCCCCTCACACCTCAACATCTCTCATCTTCCTTGACCCATTACTGCTCACCAAATCTGACCCCTCATCCCTCACAACCCTGACCCCTCACCCCTCACAAACCCTGACTCCTGACCCTTCACCCCTCACAAACCCTGACTCCTGACCCCTCACCCCTCACAAACCCTGACTCCTGACCCCTCACCCCTCACAAACCCTGACGCCTGATCCTTCACCATCTTTAACCCCTCACTGCTCACCAAAGCTGATCCCTTATCCTTCACCAACCCTGACCCCTGACCCCTCAACAGTCCAAATCCCTCAACCCTTAGCATCCCTGATCTCACCCCTCACCATCTCTGACACCTCACCACCCATCATTCCTGACCACTGAATATCCCTGACCCTTCACTCCTCACCTACCCTGACCCCTGACCCATCACCCCTCAGTCCTGACCATCCCTCACCATTCCTCACCCTCACCATCCCTCACCTTCCCTGACCCTTCACCATGCCTCACCCCTCACCAACCCTGACCCCTCACCAACCCTGACCCCTCACCAACCCTGACCCCTCACCCTTCAGTATTCCTGACCCCTCAACACCCACTAACCCTGGCCCCACATCACTCATCATCCCTGACCACTCACCATCCATCACCACTCACCCCTCACCATTCCTGACTCCTCATGTTTTCGTTAGAAAGGAGGCGGCTAAGAGGAGACCTTATTGAAGCATATAAGATGATTAGAGGTTTAGATAGGGTGGACAGTGATAGCCTTTTTCCTAGGATGGAGAAAGCTAGCACGAGGGGACACAGCTTTAAATTAAGGGGTGATAGTTATAGGACGGATATCAGAGGTAGGTTCTTTACCCAAAGGGTGGTTAGGGAGTGGAATGCCCTGCCTGCAGCAGTTGTAGATGCGCCAAGTTTGGTGGCGTTTAAGAGGTTACTAGATAAGTTTATGGAAGAGAAGGGAATGGTTTAGTTTGGAGGGTCACTGCTTTTTTCATAATTGGTCGGCGCAACATCGAAGGCCAAAGGGCCTGTTCTGCGCTGGAATGTTCTATGTTCTATGTTCTATGATCCTGTCCCCTCAGCCCTTACTATCCATCACCACTCACCCCTCACTATCCCTGACCCCTCGCAACCCCTGACCCCTGACATGGTACAACCCCTTACGCCTCACCAACCCTGGTCCCTCACACCTCATCATTTGTGACCCCTCATCACTCACCATCTGTGACCCCTCACCCCTCACAAACCCTGACTCCTCACCAACCCTGACCCCTCACCTCTCACCATCCCTGACACTTCACCTCTCACCATCCCTCGCCATCTCTGTCTCCTCACCCCTCACAAACCCTGATCTCTCCCAACTCACCATGTCTGACCCCTCACTGTCCCTGATCCCTCACCAACGCTGACAACGCACCAACACTGACCCCTCACCATCCCTGACCCCTCATCCCACACCATCGCTGATCCCTCATCTCTCACCATCCCTCACTCCTCACCAACCCAGACTCCTCAACCCTCACTATCCCTGATTCCTCACTCCTCACCAACCTTGGCCACACATCCGTCACAATCTCTGATCCTTCACCATCCCTGACTCCTCAACCCTTACCATCCCTGACCTCTCATCCCTCACCATCTCTGATCCCTGACTCCTCACAATTCATCAACAACCCTGATTCCCCACCCCTCACCAAACCTGACCCCTCACCCCTCACCAAACCTGACCCCTCACCAAACTTGACCCCTCACCAAATCTGACCTCTCACCTCTCACCAAATCTGACCCCTCACCAACCTGACCTCTCACCATCTCTCACTCCTCACCAACCCTGACCTCTCACTCCTCATCATCCCTCACCCCTCAGCATCTCTGACTCCTTACCATTCCTCAGCCCTAACCATCCCTGACCTCTGATCCCTCACCATCTATAACTCCTTGTCCCTCACCATCCCAGACCATTCACTATCCCTGACCCCTGACCCATCACCATCTCTGATCCCATCATCCCTGATCCCTCACCATCACTAACCCCTCACTGCGAACCATTCCTGATCCTTCAACCCTCACCATCACTGAACACTGACCAACTCCCACACTCATATCTCACCATTCCTGACCACTCACCATCCCTGACCCCGATTCTTCTTCACCCCTGACCTCTCACCAGACTGCATCTCTGACCCCTCAGCCCTCACAAATCCTGACCCCTGAACTTTCCATCCCTGACAGTGCAAGTCTCACCATCGCTGACACCTCACCCCTCACCATCCCTGACTCTTGACCCATCATGATCCCTGACCTTTCACCCTGCACCAAGCCAGATTCCTCACCCCTCACCAACCCTGACCCCTCAACATCCCTAACCCCTACCATCCCTGACTCGACATCCCTCATCATCTCTGAGCCCTCACCAATCCTGACCCCTCACCACTTCTGATCCCTCACTCCTCACCATCCATCAACAATCCTGACCCCTCACCAACCCTGACCCCTCATCACTCACCAGTCACCTCTCACAATCCCTGACCATTCACCCCACACCAACCCTGACCCCTCACCCCTCAATATCCCTGACCCCTGACCCCACCCCATCCCTGACCCCTGACCCCTCACCATTCCTGAATCTTGACCCCTCACAATTCACCATTCCTGACCCCTCACAGTCCCTGACCTCTGACCATCCTTTACGCCTGACCCTTCACCATCATTGACCCCTCACCAACTCTGATCCCTCACTCCTCACCATCCTTCACCAAAGCTGACCCCTCACCATCCCTGACCCTTCACCCCTCACAATCCCCGACTGTTCACCCCATCACCATCCCAGAACCCACATCCCTCACCGACCCCGACCCCTCACTCCTCACCATCCCTGACCCCTCACCATCCCAGAACCCTCATCCCTCACCGACCCCGACCCCTCACTCCTCACCATCCCTGACCCTTCACCATCCCAGAACCCTCATCCCTCACCGACCCCGACTCCTCACTCCTCATCATCCCTGACCCTTCACTATCCAGAACTGTCATCCCTCACCGACCCCGAGACCCTCACTCCTCATCACCCCTGACCCTTCACTATCCCAGAACGTCATCCCTCACCGACCCCGACCCTCACTCCTCACCATCCCTGACCCTTCACCATCCAAGAACCGTCATCCCTCACCGACCCCGACCCCTCACTAGTCTCACCATCCCTGACCCTTTCACCATCCACAGAACCGTCATCCCTCACCGACCCCGACCCCTCACTGCTCACCATCCCTTACCCTTCACCATCCTTGAACCGTCATCCCTCATCGACTCCGACCCCTCACTCCTCACCATCCCTGACCCTTCACCATCCCAGAACCGTCATCCCTCACCGACTCCGACCCCTCACAGCTCACCATCCCTGACCCTTCACCATCCATGAACCGTCATCCCTCACCGACCCCGACCCCTCACTCCTCACCATCCCTGACCCTTCACCATCCCAGAACCGTCATCCCTCACCGACCCCGACCCTTCACTCCTCACCATCCCTGACCCTTCACCATCCCAGAACCGTCATCCCTCACCGACCCCGACCCCTCACTCCTCACCATCCCTGACCCTTCACCATCCCAGAACCGTCATCCCTCACCGACCCCGACCCCTCACAGCTCACCATCCTGACCCTTCACCTCCCAGAACCGTCATCCCTCACCGACCCCGACCCCTCACAGCTCACCATCCCTGACCCTTCACCATCCCAGAACCGTCATCCCACAGCGAACCCGACCCCTCACAGCTCACCATCCCTGACCCTTCACCATCCCAGAACCGTCATCCCTCACCGACCCCGACCCCTCACACCTCACCATCCCTGACCCTTCACCATCACAGAACCGTCATCCCTCACCGACCCCGACCCCTCATTCCTCACCATCCCTGACCATTCACCATCACAGAACCGTCATCCCTCACCGACCCCGACCCCTCACTACTCACCATCCCTGACCCTTCACCATCCCAGAACCGTCATCCCTCACCGAACCCGAACCCTCACTCCTCACCATCCCTGACCCTTCACCATCACAGAACCGTCATCCCTCACCGACCCCGACCCCTCACAGCTCACCATCCCTGACCCTTCACCATCCCAGAACCGTCATCCCACAGCGAACCTGACCCCTCACAGCTCACCATCCCTGAACCTTCACCATCCCAGAACCGTCATCCCTCACCGACCCCGACTCCTCACTCCTCACCATCCCTGACCCCTCACCATCCCAGAACCCTCATCCCTCACCGACCCCGACCC